>JAXGGA010019254.1:0-20412 GCA_038373865.1 Uloborus plumipes
GTTCGCTTGGCGAATGGTTGTTTTTGCTTTTGTAATTGCTTAATTACTGTTCACGTTTGATACGTGGTGCTGAGTTACTGTTGAGAGTACAGTGTACTGTTTTGCTACCTAATTGCTGGATGTTTAGCAATTGTTTCCTGCTCATATTGTAAATAGTGTAAATACTTGTAAATAAATTTATAGTTACTTCCTCAAGATTGGAATGCTCATTTGAAGAAAGTTGAAGGTGCTACGGACTCGTTACAAGTGTTTGGATTTTTCCAATATTTGTCTTAGCAGCATAGCCCCATGCAGGTATGCTATAAAGGAGTGCAGGGCGTATAATCATGATGTAGAGTAAGAGCTTGCACTTGAGGGTATTGTTCCTATTTAGGAGACAATAAAGATAACCTATTTTATTAGTGGGTCACGTACGTAGTATGTCTTAAAATCTTATGAAAATTGAATTATATCAAATACTATCACATCAGAATGAGGGGAAAGTTGGGTGGCAGGGGGACATTATGCATCAACATGCTGCAGGAAGCTAATCTAGCTGCCCTGGCAGCTAGTTTATTAGTAAATCATGATTTTGACAAATATTATTCAAGCATTTTCAAAAGTATGTCCAGGGTCAAGGGGTCGACTTTGAATACAGTTGCAGTGGACCTGGTCAACTTCTTTCAAATAGAAGTAGAGCTGCGAATGTTTTTCCTTGCGCCTTTGTCGAAAAGACCCAGTGCGCGCTCGAATACTTATTTTTTTTTTTTTAGTTGTTGCTAATGAATTATTGTTATAAATAAATGTATATAAGTATGGTTTGAAGATAAAGATTCTTTATGTGGTGTTTGAGTCTTAAACACACTCACTGCAGGCCATGAGCAACAGTGTTAATTTGAGAATTATTTAAGTGATTTTAGTTTTTCTTGTTTCTAAATCATGCAACTACTTCTCCTTATGTTCGATTCACGAGGATTGGGCTGTTTGTTAGCAATAATTAGCTTTGCGTTAATTAACAATGTCTGGACATTGAGCTTTAATATAATGCAAGTAAAAACACTCTGACCTGCTCTTAGAGAATGCTTTCATCCAGAAGTAAAGCTCTCACTCTTGACCACTGCGATAAATAAATCAATATCGTACTCCTTGCGTAAATATATTGAAAGCGGTATGGAATATGAGATTGCTTCAATTGCCGCTTTCTGCATTTGACTGCAGGTAGTAACGTTTATGCATAGCAAATGTTATTCTTGCCTTCTACTTGTGGAGGAATTTAATATTTTATGCATTTCGTTGAAATCGTTCTATTTTGCATTCAGAAGCTTTTTGTGGTGTTCGTTAAGTAAGATATTCCTCCCTAAAGCCTTTACTTTGGAATTATTTGCGCGATGTTTCTGAGTGGATTGTTAAGCCTCACGATTTCCGAAAAAATTGCCGAGGAAGAAAAATATTAATGTTTTTTTTTTATTTAATCAGAGAGAAATGGAAGTTTGAAGTCACGTTCCCAGTTGTTATTTGTAACTTATATCGTCTTAAATAAGATATACTGCCAGCGAAAACCATCTAAATGAATATTATAACTGTGCGCAGAAGTATTGAATGTGTGTATATTTGCTTGTTATAGCCAGAAATTCAAATCATATTGCAATTTTAGAACCTTTGTTGAAGTTCAAATTTTAGAACATATTTTTAAAAATAAATATTGTTTTCTCCTCTACTAACATTTTCTAGTAAGAAAACTATTTTTGAAGTATAAAAGTTGGAGTTAATGTTCTCAAACATTATAGTGTATTTTTTATTGTTGAAAGGGGGTCGTTCCGCTGAACATTTTAAATAACAAAATTTATCTTGGTATGCGTTTTCGGTCAATTTAGATTTGGTTAAGTTTCGGTCTTGTTAAGAGTTTTTGAATATTAAGTTGTAACTGCGAATGCGCACCGTAGATCAGTTTCAATGCTTTGCTCGATGATTTGACTTCATGTATGATATTGCTGAACTTCCACATTTACGGAAATATGTTGATGAAAACTGATCTCCCCCCAAATAAATAAATAAAAAATAAAAAAGCCGAATAACTGTTTCCTAAAATCTCAAAAAAGATTTTTATTGGCCATTGTCAGAAGATTATCTCTAGTACTTTGTTGTTAAGAGAAAAAATTGGCTATTAAAATTGGCATCTAGTTATACTTTAGGTGTGTACTTTTCTTTGAGATATTTTCTTATGAGAAAATAAGTTTCGGTTGGTCTTAAAAATAATTTGCGTATTGTTCCGACCCTATGAAAGAAACTACGAGTCTTTCCTTTTGACATTTAAGACGGGAGTAAGCCAATAACGATCCTCAAAATATGGAGAGGAAGAAAAATGAACCAATTACTCACTCGCAAAAGTCAAACATTTGGCCGTCAGGTTCAGGGTTGCTGGATTTGTTGTATTTCAATAAGCCAAATGCTTTTCCTTTTATTCACAACTTCTAAAATAGTATGTTAAAATTCGATAACAGCAGAATACGTGTTGCTAAGCGTTGTGCACAGAGCATTATTATGAATTGGTCGCAACACGAAAAAACTCCCCTTTTTTGCAGTGATATCTTTTGTTCAGCGCTCCCAACTGGTCTTTTCCCCCCTTTATAATCCCTTTTTTTAGTTTCTTGGTCCTACAATCTGGTCGCTTCTTCCTTTAAGATATTAGTTTTATTTTGAATTTTCTCTTTAATGTCTTTGAGCTGTTTTAACCGTTTGTATTTTTTTTCTAAAAAAATATGAATGTGTTGTACACTCACCTACCACGCTAATTTGTTAATTTTGAATCAAATAGCTTAAGTTCAAACCAATTGGTTAAGTGGAATAAATCCACTCAGCATAGTGTTTTTGTTCTAGGCCAAAGTCATTTTGATCGATCAGCTGATTAATCGGTAAAAATTGCCTGATTATAAATAAACGGCAAAGCGTCCGATTACTTATTAATGTCGTTTAATTGGTGCATCAGTAATTCTAACTTTTAAAAGTTAGAAGTCCCATTTTACTCCGTTTTTTTTCGGATATTATATTTTCTGTCTTGGAGATAAATAAAAACTTGTTGGGGTCCTGGTATTTAATTGCACGCTATAAAATGTATTCCAATTACGTATTTGATACGCCAGATGTTTTCCATGCGAAATCGTTATTTTCAAACTTGGGGCGAACTCTGGAATTCTCGTGCCTGTGTATGTTTTTTTTTTTTTTTTCTCAAGTTAAGAATTTGGGCAGACTGTAAGATTTTGAATTTCAATAACATAGGGCAAATGATGTTTGCTTCCCACAAAATGTTATTTTAATTGCTTCCTATTTTGGAACGGATCACCATTACTGTCTTTTTATTCGCATACTTCACTCCCTTAAAGTAACTTTCACTCCTCTAAGAAACCCTCAAGGAGTATTTACTTGTTGTGGAAAAAATTAAACTAGTAACATCTCTGGCTGCAGTAAACTTACTATCCGAACTTTGTCTTATTCCGAATGCCTGATTAAATTCTCGATGTTATCATGTTGCTTATTTATTTTGAAGCAAAAATTCATTCTTTGATTGAGCATCAAGAAGTGATTTTGTGACATTTTGAAAAATGTGAAAAGCAATATCCCGAAGTTCGCTTCATCTCCTTAAAAGGGGGGGTAAAAAGGCTTGGCGATGGAATGCCTCGTGTGGCAACCCGGTGCAGAAATGCCATTTGAAGGAGCGACATGATTCATCTGGCCCGTCAAGACCCCTTCCATAAATAATGTATCAAGCACAAACTTGCCTTGATGGTAGCAAGGAATCACTATCTTCAGAAAGAGAGAGAGAGAGAGAGGGATTGAAGCTGGATTTTTCCCTCGTTTCTTTTGAGGAATTTTCCGGAATATTACCCGTTTTTCCCTCCTACTTCACATGTAGAAATGGGGAATGTTGGGAAATCGGGATTTCTCTTACCGGCAGAAAAACGTTACCATTGTCTAAAATGACCTACTATGGTGCAGGGGTGCCCACAGGGGGGGATTATGGCGCAAGTTGCGCCATGAAAATTTTTGGGGGGGATTTTTTAAAACTAATTTATTTATTTATTTTATTTGAATTATTAATTTTTTTTTCATGCAATTATTTATTAATTAATTTTTTTATTTAAATTATTTACGAATTTTTTTAAATAAAAATATTCATTAATTAATTTTTTAAATTTAAATTAATTCTTTTATTTTTGTATGATTATTTATTTATTTATTTACTTATTTATTTTGTGTGTGCGAGTGTGTGCTTGGAATGTCTGAAAGGGAAAAAAAGCGATTCTATTCTATGCATAATTCGAACTTTAAAAAATTAATTATATATAAAAAACAAATAGTTATAATTAAAATAAATAAATAATATTTAAAAATAAATAAATAATTAATATTTAAAAATAAATAAATAAATAATATTTAAAAATAAATAAATAAATAATATTTAAAAATAAATAAATAATATTTAAAAATAAATAAATAAATAATATTTAAAAAATAAATAAAATAAATAAGAGGGGTAAAAATAAAAAGCACAAGAGGGTTGTGAAAATTTTTTGGGGGGGAATTTGCGCCATGGAGCTTGGGGGGGATGGGTACCCCTGCTATGGTGTATGTTTTAAAATGGTACTCCAGATGTTCAAAGAAGGACTTCATATGAGTGTTTTTATATTTTTTTGGAGGTGAAAAATGGAAAAAGGTATTGTATTAGTTTAGCTAATGGCTGAAAATAAACAGTAAACTTCCGATTATTCGCTGGTCTTTCACACTTGATCAACTGATTGTTGGTTAATACTTTCATCTCATATTATTAAAATCTGGGCGTATCTATCTATTTATGTCAGTGAGTAGTTTATCTGGAACGCCAGTGAATTAACCATCCAACCAGGTATCAATAGATTCGTTATTTTTCAAACTTCTTGCTGACTAATTTACTTCAGTGTACGATTTTAATCAGCGGAGATATTAATCAAAAACGTCAACAAGTGGCCAATTTCTGGAACAGGAAGAAATGTTCGATGAACCTACTAGAGCTGCAGAATTGTAGTCCTACTGATTCTGGGATGAAGAAAGGAATAGGATTTGCGGGTCGAAGGCCTTGAAATTCCTAGTAGTCGGAATCTGCCATTTTATCTCTGAGTCCGCAACTCTGTCAGGGCTGCGGAGTCGGAGTCACTGATTTTGAGGTAAAGAAGTTAGAACCGTTGTCGATAATTTTTCCTCCGATCTGCAACCTTATAAACCTACACGCACGGGCGTCGTAGGCGGGGGGGACGAGGGGGACATGTCCCCCCCAATATTTTGAACTCATCAGAAGTCCCCCTCAATATTTTAAAATAATAACTTTGAAAAAAAAAAAAAAAATTGGGACTTTCATTTCTGAATCAAATTAAATTAGAACTTCGATCTGAACTAAAATAACAAAAACTTCCGTATTTATTGGAAAGACCGTCTGAGTTACTTTCCCATGCAGCTATCTCTTGCTTTTTGTGCTTTTAGCAACCTTATTGGAGCAATCATTTTTCTCCTGCAAAACCCATCACTACCATTAGCAGATTACCCAATAGGCGTTGAGGCGCGAGTCTGGGGCCTCAGGCTAAGCGTCACATCCTCAAAACCAAAATTTTTTTAATTTAAGGAGTTGCCAAGGAAAGTCATGAGTTTGAGTGAGAAATGCTCAAAATCCATGGAAACTAAAAGTTACCTAAGGATTATAGGCTCGGGCTGAAGCCGATAGGACGACTGATCCCAATAGGGCCCTGCATCCAAGCAGTACCCGAATTACTAATTTTTAGGGCCCAAGACCCACAGTAATTTGGAGGCCCCCTAAAGATTCAATGGCAAAATGCGGTGGCTGATTTACAGGTTTGGGGGGGGTCTGTCAAAATGCATTTTTGAAGGCCCCTTTGTACATCTCAGCACTATATAAATCATTTATCATGTACATATTTGAATCCCCTCCGGGGCTTCTATGGTCATGGGGCCCCTACAGTTAAAACATGGTAAATCTACTAGCTGCAAGAATCAATAAAAATTCTCGTTCAAGAAATTTTTTTTCCAATTAATAAGTCGTTATTTTTTAAAATAATGTTTCTTTAAAATATACACGTGTGCTATTCCCATAGCTCTTATGCTGTGATATGTCTTTAGAAAAAATTGAGGCCCCTTAGAAATATGGAGCCCCAGGAATAGGTCTGGGGCCCAACTTATTAAGGTGGAGGAATTTTTCTTGGGATGATCCCATCTTTAGTTCTTTTAAAAGAAAGGTAATTACGGGAATAAAAATACATATTTAGTATATTTTAAATTACATACACACGATTAATAGTTTGTGCAAAAAAAAAAAAAAAATAAATAAATAAATATAAGTTTTTAATCAGTGCCTGCTAGAGATGATTCGGGCTCAGCCCGGACTCTAAGTTCAAACAGCTTTCGAGCTGGGGCTTATAGTTAGCTATTCGTTCTTCAGTCTCACAAATACAACGTTAACGAGCAAAAATATTTATGTCCGGATTGCTTTGTTGGGAAGAGTTTGAGAAATGGCATATATCACTTCATCTATCACACATCGTTTCTCGAGGCCCTCACACCTGGAAGCAATTGAATGGTCAAATGAAACAACCCCCGTGGTGCTTGAAAGGCCATTAAGAGGCAAAAGGCATAAAACGTCTTCCTTCTGATAAGGGTTGAAAGGTTGAGGGTTGACAAAATTGCTACGATTCTGGAAGGAGTATTGTAAATAGTCATGAGAAAGATCCTACGTTAGATAATAGATACTACTGGTAAACGTTAGAATTCGAGATTGGTCGCATTTTATTCGGTTCTCACATCACAGGGGGTCCGAACTTTTAAGGGGATACGCCGTAGGGTCACCGCAACTTGCTTTATCTTACGGGGGATCTTGTAAAACCGTGTGACAATTGACAATTCAAGCTTGCTGGTGGTCACCAGGAATGAGAGATCAGTATTGGATGGGCACTGTTTTTTTTTATTTTTCTCTTTTTAGTCATTTTCCAATTGGCCTCAAGAGAGTGCCTTCAACAGCTGTTGCCTTCTTTAATAACACGCGCATATTTTCGTGATGATTGCAGCTCAGCTACCAACGTACAATTTGCTTAAAATATCAAAGGGAAATTAGTATAAAAATACTAAAATGCTTGAAAACTATAAAAAATCTGGTACGTTTTGTAACAAACGAAAAGCGCAAGAAACAAAGAATAAAAAACGAATGAAGTAAAAACCTTATGTCCACCCTGCTGAGAAAACCTTATGTCTTAGCTGTCCAAAATTGTGGACCTTATGTCTGTCATACCTTATGACCCATGGATCTTATCTGGACCTTCTTAAGTCTGCCGGATCTTCTGTCTATTGTACCTTTTGAATTTGAGCCTTGGACTTGGACCCTTGGTTTTGGACGTTTTATCCGCGTCCCGTGAAAAACAGGCAAAGGCTACGAAAAGTTTTTTATATCAACTACTAATGCTCTATCAAGCTGGGAAGGAAACGAGCTACAATCAAAGCAGGTGAGGAAAAAAAATTACATATTTCACTATCTTGTTTTGCAATTTACGAATTATCTTAACGTTATTAACCCTCTCGGCACCCTGGACCTCATATGAGGCTCCTACTTTTGAACTCAACTTTGGAAGAAGTAAGCACTTAAAATGATATTTTTTCCGTCAGTGACTCCACCTATTCATGTAGATCACATATGAGGCTCCTAAGTGAAAAGAAAATCATTTTAAGTGTTTACTTCTTCCAAAATTGAGTTCAAAAGTAGGAGCCTCATATGAGGTCCAGGGTACCGAGAGGGTTAATTTCAGTCGTCATTGGGGATATAAGTTTCTCAAAACTGAAAATAATAAAAAATCATCTTATGTCTAAAATATTACAGGAAAGACTATGCAGTCTAGCCCCTTTGTCTATTAAAAAAGACATCTTGTCCAATATCGATACGGACATCATTTTGAAAGATTTTGCAGAAATTAAAGCAAGAAGAGTGGTTTTATAAGCACAGTTTATATGACTTTTTATTTTATTATGATGTTACACGAGAGGGTGTTTTAAGAATAATATTTTACTCTAATTAATTATTTTTTTATATTATTAGTTTTATAATCTCCTGCTATTTTTATTTTTTAAAATCACTGCTTTTAATTTAAAAATTATTATAATAATGCAAATAAATATTCCAGTTAATTTGAAAAAAAAATTACTTTTGTCTTAGTCTTGGTCAATCATATGTGCTTGGAAAAAAACGGGGGTTGGGGGGGGGGGAGGCGCCAAATAATTCTCTGCTTGTGCGAAATTTTTATGTCGGGCCGGCCCTGCTTGATATTAAATTTCGTTTAAGCTATTTTTCGAAAGAAATATAATGTCCGCACCTTGCATCTTTCATGTTTGATTTTGACTTATTTTGAGAATCTATTCACAGCAGAAGTAACTACTTTAATATTTATTGCCAAGAAACGTTGTGTGTCACTGCTCTTGAGTCTGTGCATAGAATTAAAATAATAATGATATTATTACTACCACTAACTACTACTATTATTAATAATGATAATAAACTCGTAAAATTTAATTTTATGTAATGAACTTATGATCACATTATTTTGGAAAATATTCGCATGTTTAATTTGAAATTTGCTTCATATATTTTTGAGAGTAAAATGAACACTTGTTTAAGTTATATTTTACGTTGAAATTTTACATTTTTTTATCTGTAATTTAAAGAAAATTAATATGCATTTAGCGTTAAAATTAAAAAAAAAACTTTTCATAATACGCGGTTTTTGAAGAAAAAAAATATATTTATTCATTCCTTACATTATTTTTGCATGATACGAAGACTGTTATATATTGAATAATGATCTAATTGTAATTGCAGTATTGAATTGGGTGCTAAGTTCTAAAAGTAAAGTAAAAATATTTACTTGACTTTTTTTTTTGAGATGCTAATTTTTTGATCGAAGTAATTTAACTTTTTAAACAACTTAAGTAACACACAACAAGAGAAAATTACCTGTATTTTCGTGTTAGCTTACTAATTTTTCTTACTTTTGTAGTTACTAATTGATATACATTTTTATGACATTGGAGTTGAAAAGCAAACGTTCAATAATAGTAATGTTGATAAACGAGATATGTTTATTCCAAATTAGAATTATATTTTCAAATAACTAAGAAATAGTTTACATGGAAACTATTCTGTTTTAACTTTTAAGTGATGAAATAATAAGGCTGGCTTAATTGAGTATTATTTTGATAACTAAATTATTTTTTAAAAGTTGAAGCCGACAAAATATTTTATCGCTGCATTTCCATAAAAATCTTTAAAAAGAACTGAATTATCATTAAAGAAAGCAAGTTATTTATCTTCCACACAAATTATTTTAAATTGAAGTTTTCAAACCTAATTTTTTGCTTATTTCAAAATGGAACTTTCAAAATTAGGTGAAAGCATCGTTCTCAGCATAGGCACAGTTGAAGCAAAAACAAATGCGTGCATGGAGGAGAGAAAGGGTAAGAAGCAATAATTAAAAAAAAAAAAATCAAAAGAAAAAAAAAAATATTAGAAACATTTTTCACATATTGTTGAAGATCAAATGCCAGATGAATAGTTATAAAGGGAATTTTTCCCTTTTCGAATATTTGTCGAAATTCGAAACTTGAATCGAACATTTGTCCTTTTAAAGTTACCAAAGCTGACCCTTCAATTTTGAAAAAGTTCCGGGGTGGGCCCTAAATCTCCCCTCCCCTAACACCAACGCAGATCGTCTAAAACTGCGTTTTTACAATTACAATTTCAAAAAAAGTTTCGGGGCAGAACCCCCGCACCTCCGTTTTCCTAAAACAATCAGATATGATCTATAATTGTGTTTTTAAAATTTCAATTTCCAAAAATGTCCAGAGAAGCGCCTCCGAACCTTTTCAATTACTACCATTGTCAAAAATTGTTTAGAATGCATTTTTAAGACTGCAATTTAAATAATTTTCCAAAAAGAGGGAACTCGAATATCTAATCTGCGTATTATCAACAAAGATAGTCTAAAATTGCGTTTTTAGCAATACAATTTCGAAAAAAATCCCCGATCCCCCCTTTCCATAGCACAATTTGCGATAATAATTGAGTTTTTAAAGTTTCGATATCGAAAAATGGACGGAAGAGCGCACTCGAACCTCTTCTCCCCGAACATTACCAAAGATCGTCTAAAATGCATTTTTAAGATCACAAATTCGGAAAATATTCCGGGGGAGGTAGCCCCGTACCTTCTTACTTCTAGGTAAATAATATATTTACGATTAGGAACACATTCTCAACATGACTTCCCTCTTAGAAATAAGCTGAACCCATTTGTTTCACTCTGTATTTAAGATGCGTTTGAAATTAATGAGGAGTCGTTAATTTCATACACCCCCAACTTTTTTGTCCCCGCGACGGGTCAGAATATGACTAATTATGGTTCTTATTTGAAAATTGCAATCTTCATTGATCTTTGCAAACTCTTAAACTAGCATTTCTTTTTTTCCAACGTTCCACCCAATGTTCAGCAGCCAGCGACGCCCATGCCTACACGGTTCACTAAAATATCAGGTTGAAGGTATACGCAGTTATAGATTCCAGGCATTTTTATTGAAATGTCGCTTTGCTTTCAAACTTTATTTTCCTATTTTGTTTTAATATCTTATGATTTTGGCGAAATTCTACAGGTTCGGCATGGTCAACATTCTTTTACTTTTTTTTTTTTACCGTTTTGATTTTTGGAGGGCTATAAATTTAGCCACTATCTTTGGGCGATTCTCTGTAAACTCGTCATTTTTCACACGAAATCTGTCCGGGCACGGTTTTTTGAAATGTTCGTATGATTATAATACTATTGCCCAGAAAATATATTTATTACTTTGGTTTGAAAGAGGGCCAATTGAAGTTTGTGTTTTTCTGATAAACCATGATAGGGGATAAGTCCCTCGCCTAGTATAACTAGGCAGGGGACTGTGCCAGGTGACTGTGTTTTTGCTCTTTGTTGCGTAATATCTGCAAAACTGTTGGAACATAATTAGTTACGAGACTACATATTAATTTAGGCACAAATCGTGAATATAATAACTAATATGTTTTATAATTTAATTAAATGACATTAATAAAATCGCTTCCTAGAGACTGCTTTCGCAACGACCCTGATGCATACTTTCATCACAAATGTGGCTCTCAAACTAAGCAAAGTAGCGTTTCAACACCGTTCTCGGTGATTTCGGCAAATTCACACTGATTACTTTAAACTTCATGCCAAGAAAAATTTGCGAAAGTTATAGATTTTTCGTATTACAGCTTTGAATTTGTTGCAGGGGACTGTTTGAAAAAACTCCGGACATAATTTACATGACAATTTTAAGTTTTAGAAATACGTAATTATACCTTATTTCATAAGAAAAATATAGCTTCATTATTCTATTTTTAGATATTAATTGCCAAATTTATGCAGTGTAATAGGTTTTTTGAAATACTATCTTTAACAGTTAGACTATGGGATTAGGACAGCCAGGAGACTGTGATTTAGGCGCTTAGATAATTTCTAGAAAAAAAAAATAAATTGTTATCACTCCAAATACGATAGGGCCACAAAGTATTAATGCTTTACTTGTATTAAGAGCGATAATTACTTTATTACACCTTATTATTTTTAAAATACTCAGTCCGGACAGCCAATTACCAGTTTACAGAGAATCGCCCCTTTAGGTGAATGTTCGATTTGAATTTTATTTTCGCTGATTTTTGCAGGACGCAAATATTTTATAAATATATATATATTATTTTTTATTTGTTATTTTTAAATAGAACTTGTAAAAAAGGAGGGGGATAATAACAAATTACCCCCCCTAATAATTATGTGCTATGTTATTGCTAAACCCTTATAAAAGAAAATCACACTGTGCATTAAAAACAATTTTCATTAATTATTAAGTTCAGCTCTATGCAACTTGATTTCCGGCGGGCTGTACACAAACGCTTGTTTTCAATTATTCGTGTTCCCCTCAGTGTGTGAAAGAATTCAAAAGCAGTTCTTTTCTTTTTAAAACAGCATTTTCTCTATTGTGTTAGAATAAAATACAAAGCTATATTTCACGTGAAGGTTCAGGTATCGTTTGAGTTATTATTAATTTCTCGGTTATCAATTTACTGGAATACATAAGCCTACTCCCGCATGAAATATATCTCCTCCTTTATTGGCCACGGAAACATTTTCCTCCGCAATGTTATCACGTATGCATTATTCGCTTACGTACTTTGAGGCCATTTATGAAATGGGATCATTGTCATCTACTTTTATGGCGGCGAAATTCAAACGTGGCAATGGTGTTTTTTTATTATTTTTTTCTCTCCTCCTCTTTATATTTTCGCTTTAGGAAGCGGCGGGAGGGGTAGAGAGGGAAAAAAAAAAATATTGAGATGTGAGAAGTCGGGCTATAATGGATTTTAAATCTTAGATAAGCAAACATGAAGGAAAGAAAAAGAATTCGCCGATATGCATTAAAAAGTGTGGGGTATGCGAACGACTGGCTGAGAGTTGCGTTTTTTGAAGAATCGTTTTCTGTCCGCTTGCGTTTCTCTCGAAAAGCAACATTGAATGTGACGCGGATTTCTTTCTTTTTCTTTTGTCAATGCGGGCATCGTTGATTTCGTTCTTTTTCTCTAACTGAAGAAAATTAAAAAAAAGAGAGAAGAAAAAAATGTACCATAAACGAGCATTATGACGTTTTCTCCCCTTTTAATGCTGATGAGATATGATAATTCTTTTTGTTTCCGTCATGAGTTATTTTTAGTTACCTTTAAGCGACTTGACTGATAATGACATATTTCTCTAATGCTTCTTTTATATGAGGCGAAATTTATGTTTCTGTGTTATTATTCAATATTCAAGCATTTCATTGCCTTTTTTTCATAAATGAGAAACATTAGAATGAATAACTTATGGGAATTGCTTCCGGTAAAGTCACTGTGAGGTTATGTTGACGGGGAGATATTCTTTTTGCAACTACAACTTGAATCAAATTATTGAAGATTTTAATGGAAGTTGTAACGCGAGTAGTAATGCACATGTCTTGCACACGCCAGAATGAATTTAATTCAGTTGAACAACCTTTTACTGCGAAACTACGGAATGTTATCGTTTCGTGAAGGGAAAATGTTGACAAGTTAATATGTTATGGATCGTGTTACTCGAAATTTGAGCGTTCAATTAAATATTCTTATATTTGGAAATTTTGAAAAAATTTTAAACACAAAACTGTTCTTTGGGAAATAAACTAGTTTTTAATTTTTTGAAGTGAAGAGTTTTTAGTGAAAAATGAAGTGAAAACTTCTTTAGGCGCATTGAGCATTTTTTGAGATGGGGAAAAAAACATTGAATCCGCAACACTGTTACCGTTACATCTGTATACAAGTATGTACATATGTAAGAACGTACCTGGACACCCTTGCATGTTGGCATGTCTTTGAGATGGGAAAAAACCCTTTGAACTTGCGATACCGTTACAGACACTTCTGTATATAGTTATCTGCATATATTTCTCCCGTTTACATGAGAGTTGAGCTCTGACGATTCAAAAAAATATTTCCTGGCGATAGAAAAAATACACACGTAATTGTTCAGGTTTTCACTTTTGTCGGCATATGTTGAATGATTTTTTTTTTCTTCCCCCGATAAAGATTTTGTGAAAATTTGAAACTGAATGAAGTGATCAGTTGTGCTTTGAGCGTTTTTTTTTTTTTTGAAGAACTTGAAATTACGCTTTGCTTCTAAAATGTTTTTTTCGTGAATTTGAATGAAATGGCCTATATTGCTTTTCACGTGATTTCGGAAGAAATTGCTCTTGAATGAAATTGCCTGTATTCCTTTAGGCATCATATTTCGAGAACTTACTGTTGAAACAAAGGCCTGTTTAGTATTAGACGTGTGATGATTGATGAAAATGGGGTTTCCCATTCGGAAAAGTGTCTCTAGGTCATTTTCTTGCTATTAAAAGTTCAAATGAGTCATTTAGATTCAAAACCTGTTAAGTGCATTTCTCAAAATCCATGGTTCCGCCTTCGGAAATATGGATCTCAAGGGGTTTTGACTTAAAACTTTTATTTTATATTCAGATTCACTTTTGTTGAGATCTAGCCAAATAGCATATATTTTTCAAAAAATATTTCCGTTATAATTTCCTTTGAATTGGTCTCGTGCCGCTTTATATCAATGGATCAAAATTCATTTTCCAACTATTTATAAGCACCTTTGTTTGAATGTTAATCTGACCAGCTTTGCCACCGTCTTTTCCGCAATTCAACTCAGTCATTAAGCTTCCTAGTAATAAGTTTCGCCATTCAAATAACCTATTGAGATGAGCTGGGTCTCCGGCGCCATTTTGTTTCCGAATGGGAATGTTTGAGTAATGAATCACCCAAAGGAATCGATTCGCCTCTCTTCAAAACGTATTCTTTAAGGGGCTGATATCGAACTCTCACCAGCAATAGGGGAAGCGATAAAAGCAATGGAATACTATTGAAAAGGTGCAGTGGTCTGTTTATATTGTTGCAAAAATTGAGCACAAGACTGGTCTTTTCAGCTGTAGGTAGCACTTGGCAGGGCCTGATTATACCCAAAAGGCTCGGGAAGCCTGAGCATCCCATCAGGATTTTTAGGGCGCTCAAAAATGACTAAAAAACTGTACTGTTAAACTTCACTCTTTGCTTTCAATGTAGTTTTAAAGATTTGCAAATATTAGAACCGGTTCAATAAAATTTGACTCAACGGTATTGCAATTAATTTTGAGAACTGATGAATCTGATTCAACAGCGTTCAAAAATGGTTTTTGTTTTTTCAATATTTTTATTTTTATTTTATTACGGTTTGAATGGTGAATTATTATTTAAAAGTTTTTATTTTTATAATTCCTCATTATCTGAAACAAGTATAGGTTGGAGCTGAGTAACAAATAAAAAAACACTTGTTCTTTAGCCGCTAATAAAAAGGAGTTCGTTAACCCCCACACAACATATATTAGAGAAGAAGAAAAAAAAATATATTAATTGATGAATAATTCATAAAAACATTTCTTTTTAAACTTCTGTGTGTAAAACTTTTAAATCCCCGTTTTGCCCTTCGAGTTGACTTCTGGGTTTATGGAGTACCGACATCAAGAGTGACTAAATTAATAGTATAAGTATCTTAAAACACTCAGTAATAGTATTTTAATTCGAACCTCTTTTCTTCCTCATAAGTTGTATAAATAAGAATACACGTCTCATGACTAGCTACAATCAAAAGATAAAAACCAAGCTTAGTGCGGTAGAAAAAAAAAACCGTATAAAAGAGGAAAGGACAGGGGAGGGGATAGTGCATTTAAATCCTTTCAGAACTAAAACCAAAGACCTTATAATTTTCTAGGAAATAAAAGCTCTTAATATTATTAAAAAAGCGTAAAATATCTATAATTTCCGTTTTGCATGTCGACTGATTTCTGAAGCAGAAGTCTGAAAACTCATATGTTTTCCTGGCACTAAGCATCATCAAATGAAATCGCAAATCTTGCCTACTGCATTTCAGATAATATGGTGCGCAAGAAAATGGTGGACACTCTGGCTCGCGCTCCGAAGTTAATCCGGCTTTCAATATGGATCTGTGATGCGAACAGGGCTTTCTGCTATCGTCATATTCAGCAGCACAGAAAAGGGCTATTGGCAGCAGCGGGAGATTGCGATTTCGATGCGTGAGGACCTTATTCCTTCCTTGGAATATCGCCATTTGGCCTGTATTTGCGGGTTTTGGTTACAGTAAACTTCCGATTGCCAGCTGGTTTTAACACACTTTTTTTAACGGTGATGATTTACCGAATGCAGAAAAATGCTCTTAAACTTAATGAATTTTAACTTAACGAGGGCAAAATCTACTTTTAGAGTGGATGATACATTGCTTTGTGACAACATGCTGTTCTCGGTGACATTGTCTAATGGTCAGAGAAGTCTGACCGGATAGGATGGTTCTAAGTTCGAATCCCGGCTTGGGCATGGGTGTGATTTCTCCTGTCATTGTCTTTTGGGCCGTGGTGGCCCGATCGGTAAGGCATCGGACTCGTATGCGGAGGGACCCGGGTTCGATCCCAGCCGCTCAAAGATCCACCGTCTTGATTAATGGTGGCTGGGAGGCGTTAAAAATGTCGTGGTCACAAAGTCCTCCAAGTGAAACGATATCTCTGGGGGTGCTGGGCCTCGGGTTTGCTCGATCCTAGGTTCTGGTTCAAAATTAAGATCAGAGCGCTCTTCAGGGCCCTATCCCGGTTAAACCACGAAGCTGTGATAGGTACGGGGGACCCTGGAGTATGAAATGAAATGTCATTGTCCTTTCTCTGTGTGAATGTCCTGTGCTGTGAATGGTTGCCTACCTACAAACGGTCCTTTATGGCATGTGTGTACTGTAGAAGTCGGACTTCACACCAAATGATGGTACAGTTAAAAAAGTGAAGCAACACACCCCAAATGGCCAATCTAACTGCAACAAGACAGCAACAACTATATAATAATTTTCTGATATTGTATTACTAGAGCTTCAACAGTATTTTAATAATATCGCCAATTATGTTCTGTTCATTAAAGGAATGAAAATGTCGTATTGTAAAGAAAGGATAGATAAGAGCTATAATTTCCCCCCTTTTTGTCTTTCATTCACAACAAGCTACACGATAGGGTCAGAATAAGTGAATTTACTTGTTTTTCATTTTTAAATAAAAGCAACGAACTTTTTTTGGAAATTCATTAACTTATCTTGTTAAATTCAGCTGTCCTCGCTCGTTGTTTTCTTGATTCTTTTCTTTTTAAAGCACTTTCTCTCGTTTTTTTCCTCTCCTTCAGAAATTCATCAGCTTTCGAAATTGTTACTCCTGAGGGCCTTTTGTAAAAGCAGAACGAACGAAACACTGTTAATTTAAATTGTTTTTTGTCGGCGGCGTGAGGTAATTATAATAAGCATGTGTTAATTCTCATTCAGAGCGCATTTCGTTACTTTTTTTTCAGTCTGGGTTTTTTGAAGTTTTGAACGTGTGGTTAACGTGTTTATTTCGTTGTTTTATTAAGGATTCATTAAATAGAGTTATGCGAAAATTTTACTTTGTATTAATTCGTTTATTTATTGTGTTTGACACGTCTTCATGAATAATTACAATATTATATTCAGAAAAATTCTATTTTAAATTTGGGGGGGGGGGGGGGGAATTAAGTGGCCTAATTATGACAAAGAAAGTTGTGGCGCCGGGAAAATACTTAAATGCATTTTGAGGGGGGGGGAGGAGGGATTTAACTGGTCACTATAGTAACTTTTACCCAGGCTGTAAAAACTGAAGCCTGAAATTGTATTTTTTACGAAAGTGTTCAGCTTTAAAATTGACATTGTAATTGACATGTATTTTATTCTTCATTGTTATTAAAATAAAAAAAGAAAGAAAAAGGTTGCGCATTCCCAAAGCATAAGTTTTTTTTTCAGTGTTACTTATACGTTCTAGTGGCTACTTACTGACTTCTATTCATGATAAAGTAAAAATATTGAAACGTAACTTTTATTCTAATATACTTTTGAAAGTACAGAAATTCGATTTCAAAGTTCATGGCATGATTTACAATCACTTTAAATCATTAGTTACTATATGTGTAACCAGGTGCTTTCTGCATACAAATAGGATTTTCACCTTTTCATTTTATTTGCAAGCCCTATGTTCGAGCAACGCCTCGTTGCATTTCAGTCTCATTAAGATTGAAACGCTCTTTTTTCGTTTGTTTCGTCCACCATCAAAGTGAGTATCTCAAAATGTATTTCTATCTTCACGAACATATGAAATTTGGGCTGCTTATTTTTTGTAAATTTCTTTGTTTTGTTGAGGAAAACTGCAAAGAGGATGCTCTGAAATATATATAAAATTTCAAAATGTTTGCTTGGATAAGATGATTTAAAAAATTAAAGTGAAATATTATTTAAAATCGGAAAAATAAACGGGTTTACTTATTACCAGTTAACTGGTTAAACTGGTTTAATAACTGGTACATTTTGCAGTAAAATGGGATGCTACGGTAAAACGTGCTGACAACATGGATGCCTGTGCTGTTTATTGTAAACTCTCAGAAATTTTTAAAAAATGTGTTCAAAATTAAGTTTTAAAACAGACCGCATGAGTAATATAGACTAACAAACAAAACAAAATTCTAGTCTTATAATACCGGTATCAAGTTGTCTGGTTAAACCGATGTTTCCCTCAACTAATTCTTCTCTCTCTCTCTCTCCCCCCCCCCCCCATGAAATTGGTGAAAAGTAATTTCAAGTGTGTACCTTTTTCTCCCCGTCCACCATTTTTTAGCTCTAGTCACGTCTGACTCTTCATAATTACAGTGCTTCCCTTTATTTACATTTTCTCTTTTCTCTTTCGAAGCTCTTATCTTTTATCTAATGACGTGGAAAAGAGGTTTTTAATATAGAATGGCCAGGCTGGAGTTATTTAATGGACTGAGAAAAATAATTTTGCCGTTAGCATCTTTTTTTTCTCTCCTCCTTTTCCGGTTTTGAAAAGTGCAGTTAAACGCAAGAGAAATAAATATCCCGGAGCTGATATTCGAATTAAAGGAAATTGCGATGAAATTCGAACGGGGGAAATTACGAGTTGGATTTCTTCCTAAATGCTGCTCGTTGGCTGTGTTGCAGATGAGAATAAAATATTTCAGCAGGATGATTAATTGCGGTGTTTAGAGTTTCTGACGCATCTCCTGCCTCCGTTTATTTTTGAGGAAATTATTTTCTCGTGAATAAAGTTTAAAAAATGCAACAATTTTACTTTCTAAAGTGCTGTAGAACTAATTTAAGATTTAATCGTGCTGAATACTTCGCTTTATTTTGTTTTTTATAGTTATAAATAACGTAAAATAATGTTTTTTTAAATGTCAAAATTTTCAGAATCATTAAGCTTGAAGGCAAATTTTGTTGGCTTAGATATGTAGATGCATTCCATATAAATGCTTTTTCTTATGTTTCGTTTATTTTCGGTTTGTTCAATGAATATTTTAAGTACATGTTATAGGGTTTTGGCTTCTTAAGTTTATAAAATGTTAAGAATATGAAATGTGCAATGTGCCTTTTCACTTTAACGTCTCTGCTATGCATTGGAATGGGATTCAGTGTCCACTAGGTAAAATAAAGTTAATTTTTGAAGCATATGGAGGCATAGTATTCTTTTATCATTTTTAGATACTTAATGACATGGTGTGGGATAATTAATATCTAATATAATATTTAAATTGCCATTTGTATAATTTTGCTGAAAATACAATGCAATACATCTTGAAAAAACATTCTGCTATTTGTCCTATACTTTTTTGGAATAATATGTTTGAATTTATAATTTTTGTAATTATTTCCACTTGTCCTGGGAACTCCTTTTTGTGCATTATATTCACATTCAGGGTCCGACAAATCTTGCGCGACTTAAAGAATACTACTTTGGCTACCAGGCCTGTCAGTTCATATTTTTCCAGAGGAGGGGGGGGGGGATATACTCAACGAAAAATTTTACCAAAAAGCATCAAAAGTCGCGTCCACTTCCATGTAAGTACATCGATTTTTCAAAACCAGGGGTTGCAGTAATTTGCCCCCTCCCCCCTCCCCTGATCGTCCAAATGACGTACTTGTTGATTACTAGTTTGTTCATAACAAGAACCTTTCAAAATCCCCATATGTAACACTCAATCTTTTTATGAACTCAAATCTTTGAAATTATTGTCTCGTTGCCTAAATATATATCCTGGCTGCTAAAATTGTGCATGTCATACCACAATCCAACCAACCACGGTCCTTTGAGCGAAGCTAATTTTCAATTACGGAGTAAGTGACATCCAAATATTGAGCATGGGGGTATGTTAATTAAATTATGTAAAACCTGTGGCCTCTCCTCAAATTCTGCAACAGTGATTTCTTCACCATCGTTCTTCTTCCGTTTCTTGGTTTGAGATTTTTCAATTAAGAACTTTAGAAAGCAGCTTAAACCCCGAAATGAATACATCACTTCATCGCCCTGTTGAAAGCTCAACAGCTGGAGGGGAAGGAAAAGAAAAATGTGTAATTTCGGCTGCAGCTTCTTGAATCAACATGAACGTGTTGATCATTGCGTCGGTTAATTTGCCAGTGTAATCGATTATATTGTCCGGATAATTACGCATCTGAGTTTCACGGGGTTGCGTCAAGAGCAAGCAGAAGCACCACCCATACGCTGAATATTTTATGCGGTGATTAGTTTCGTCCCGATCGCCTCTTTTACCTCCAAACAAGCCCGCTGATGTGAGGGAGTGATAATTTAATTAATTTTACCGTCGACATCGTTCTCTCCGTTCCGAAACTTTTTGCGAAT
>JAXGGA010019255.1:0-20411 GCA_038373865.1 Uloborus plumipes
CAAAATTAAAAATATATATTATGTGTTCCAGAGAAGATGCAGTGATTGGTGTAGCGGAGGTAAGCCACGGCCCTTGTCTGCAGGTGACAGTATCTTGGAAGGTTCCAGTGCTAAATTCGAATTCAAAAATGTCCTCACCTACACCCTCCTTGATGAGACTAAAGAAATCCTTAAGGATTTAAGTAATTGATTTCTGAAAATTTAATCCCTGATCGCAAAGTCTCTTTCCAATGTCGCCAAAGTTTACTTAAAGTTGCATTTTTGGGTTTCAATATCAAAAATTCCCTGAAAAAAAGTGGAAAACTGCTTTTCTCTGGAGGTTGAATTGGTAATAGGTGCCAATGGCACTTACTATTTTTTCTTAGTTGCCAAATAATTCCCTTGGTCGCAATTTCCATACTACATTGATTAGATGCATAAATCAAGTAAAGATTTTTCAAATCTCTCTAAAATATGCATAAAAGGTCCAAATAGCTTTTTCAAAAACCTAAAATGTACACGATATGTAACTGTCACTGTAATGCAAAAAAAAAAAAAAGAATATCCCGCGACTCTGAAAAAAGAACATTATTGTACTTTTTTGCTAATAAACTTGATCGTATTTTGCACTCACCTGCAGTCTTCATTTAACAATCATTTTATACACCGGAATATTGTATCATATTGGTTTTTTTTTTTTTTTTTGTTTTTGTTTAAATCTTAACATCACTTGGGGGAGGAAGTAAAAACAGATTTCAGATAAAGCGTTAATCCTATACTATAATACGAGAGATGTTTGCCAAGTCGAAAATCGCCCCAGAATTAATAAACTCCGGTAAACTTGGGGGTCTGGGGTTTTTGGCCACAGGGAATCGATTGGCGCCGGTTTTGAAGCGCTACGGTCGAACAGTTCGGAGTTACAGATAGGATTCATGAAAAGTTTGAGAAGATTTCTTACTACGCCATTTTCTTTATGATTATTCTTATTGTTATACTGTTTCATAGCAACCACGTTTTAACAATGGTTTTCATATTTTATCACATCAGCGTAAATTTATATTTTTATGGTATTTGGCAAATAATTTTTGGCAACACGTTAGAATTATTATTGTTTATGAAATTTAAAAGAGATCGATCAAAATAAAGTTAGAATTAGGTGTGGCCCGCGGTAGAGCCACTATATAGACATGGCGACGTATCAAGCTTAAGTTTCACCACTTTGGATCCAATTCATTAACTTTCACTTTCATTTTTCATTGTTGAGGAATTAGGGTTACCAGAGCAAAGTTTCGGGACATTGCCAAGCTTTGTTAATTTATGTGAAAAGTTACCAAAAAGCAATAACTCGCCAGAAAAGACAATCCTTACACACGCGCTGGATCCAAAGTGGTCAAACTTAATCTTGATGCATCGGCTCGTCTATATAGGGGCCTGAGGCCGCGGTTGTCCAATCGGTTAGTCGTCGGACTCATAACCGGAGAGTCTCGGGTCGATCATTTAGCCGCCGATCAAAGATCCACCGTCTTCGTTGGTGGCTGGGGGACATTAAAAATGTTCGTGGTCACAAACTCCTCCAAGTGAAACGAAACCTCTGGGGGGTGCTGCGCCAAGGGTTTGCTCGGCCCTTGGGCCTGGTTTAAAAATGAGCACAGCGTTCTTCAGGGCGCCATCCCGGTTAAAAAGCGAGTTGTGGTATGAACGGGGGGGACCTAGAGTGTGAAGTGAAGTGAAAGTCAAAACCAACTGGAACCAAATGCGTACTGGAGAACAGGGACTCTGCTTCCATTCTCATCAACCCCTCCCGCGCCTTCGGCGCCGAATGAAATGAAATTAGGTGTGATTTTACGGTGAGCATGGATTAAATAGGGTTGTGTTTTTTAAAATAAATTATGGCTGTTTTGAATGCGTAATTGCAACCAAAGACTCAAAAATGCTTTTCAAGTTTATCTAAATAAGTACTTCGCACTTTAGAAAAAAAAAACACGAGTTTACAAACCTCTTTTTTTTTTTTAACCGAGTTAGGGGGTAATACGAGGAATGGTTGCCAAGTCAAAAATCGCCCCAGAACTAATTAACTTCGATAAACTTGGGGGTCTGGGGTTTTTGGCCACGAGGAATCACGAAGTTTGGTTTTTCTAAATAAATTTGCCAAAAATATTGAACTTCAACACACTTCAATCTTTACACTGCTCACTTTATACCATTTTTTTAATTGTATAATTTTTTATTATCAATTACATTTTATTTCCTATGACTTTTCAAACTTAATCTTTGTATAGAATAGTTCCCTTTCCAAACTCTTAATTTTGTTTAGAATAGTTTACAATGGTGCACTTTAACCGGTTTTCTTTTCCCCAATGGTTTCACAAATTTTCTTATGGCATGTATTGTTTTGATAAATCACACTTGAAAATTCAAATCTTCGAGTTAGCTTCGATACCTGTTTTCCTCGAGCGGAGCTCGGTCACCCGCTGGTGTTTTTAAATTCGTAATATTTTGATTCAAACTCAATTACTGTGTCAAGCTAAAAATATGGAAATATAGAACAAATGCTCAAGAAAAAGGATTAAAATATTGGTGCTATTTTTACGATTTCATGTGCTTATCTTTTATTGTCTAGCCAAAATTAGCTTTTATTCTGTTAATTTACACACTAAACTTTATTTGCTTCCTGGCCTGCTACCATCACGGGACGCGGGAGCGTCCCGCCCCGCCAAGAAAACCAAATACAAGCCGCCAAGAAATTTCCATCGCCAAGAAAAATGTAAAAGAGCGACCAAAGGACTGATTATGCGAGTAACCAAACCGGGGTTCTCACCCCTCTGTATCTCAGCCCCATAATGATCCCTAGAGTTCATTTTTGGTATACTCAATCTCCAGCGGCTCCTGACGGCACATACTGAAGCAAAACATCCAGGACCCTCAGGGGGAGGGGTGATAAATGTTAAAAAATCGCTATTTTTCGCACTTTTTAAAAATTGTTTGACAGGGGTCCAGACTAAACGGTAACTCAGAGCTCTGATCTAATTTTGCACCCACATTTATTTTGTCCCAAAGCTCGGCATAGGGATTTTTCGACCCCCCACCCCCTCCCCCTCGTTTTTATTTTCCGTATCTTTTCTCGCCGGGGGTCTTAAGTGTTGATTTTTGGTATGAATATTCTCGATGAGACATTGAGGACGTATACCAAAATTTACCCCCTCCCCCTGGGGTCATCGCAGGCAAGAGTTATTGATGCTTAAAATTTGTCCGATTTCTATCAACTAGTTCTGTTTAACGTCTGAGCATTTATTCAAGCGATTGGAAACTGTTGTCACGAGGAAAGAAAACTCAGTTATTTAAATTTCATCTATTGCCAGTTTCTATTTGTTAACAAATAAAATATTTGTAATTGATTTTATTGCATAAAGCTTTAAAAAGGGGTTTTCAATTTTGTTTATTTTAATATGAGTTTGGCAGTTTTTTAATCGGAGGTCGGGTCGGTTTTTTTTTTTTTTTTTTAATTTTTAATTTAATTGTAGTTCTTGTTAGCAACTAGCTTTGTTTTGTGTCTGTTCGGGTGGTACATTGTGATTGATTTCAAACTTATCCTCGACTGAAGTAGAGCCTTGAACTTATGCGCTAATAAGTGCATCCCTCCAAGAAAGCCATATGTCCGCTGCCAAGAAAAATGTTGAAGTGGGAAAAAAAACTGATAAAGTAATACAACAACAGCACGAAACGTCCGATGGACGTTCATTATGTCCTAATGAACGTTTGGTGCTGTTAGGGTAATATTATTGCAAAAAGATGTGATTTCTCCCCAAAAGCAACTCTGTTGTAAAAATATCCCCCGCCAAGAAAACATTAAACACTCAGCCTTAAAAAGTTATGATATCGAGTTTTCCCGCCAAGTTTGTGCCAAACTACTCCTCACCTGTATGGATAGTTCGTTTAAATTGTTTTCAGTACTGTTAGGCGGGAAGTTTTGTAAAGTGAGGTGGTTGCTTGATGAGTAAAAACTTCCCGCCTGGCATGGGGATTTATAGTCTTGGTGAAAAATTGTTGGCAACACTTTTGGCAACTTATTTTTGTTGCCAAATCTGGCCAAAAATCATCATGTCGCCAAGTTTGGCGACATTTGGCGCGTTTTCGAACTAAATTTTTTCCCCTACATTTGTACCTTTCAATGAAATTTGGGTATTTTAATATCACTGTATTCTTTCGTCAAAATCAATATTTACACATTTCTGTTTAAATGTACTCTAATTTCTGAACTAGACCCACTTTCTCCCCTATATAATAAAAATTGAAAAAAAAAAAAACTTAAGAAGCTAGTTTTACATGTTTAGGGCAGGAGCTTAACAAGAAGATATTTTTTTGCTTTTAATATTATTACTTTTAATTTAGGAAAAAAAAAATGGTTCAAGTGGCCTCAAATTGATCGTAGCCTTCTTAAATGTTCAAATTTAGATCTGGCTGCACGAAAAAAATATCGAATTTCCAGAAATTGCGTCATTTGTTTTGTTTTTCACAGCGGAAGTTGATTGGAAAACACGGAATGTAGGAGCAAGAGCACTCATGTGTGTCATTTATCATTTTGTTTCTGGTAGAAGTATGATTATAAATTCCTTTTGTGACGAAAAGAAAAAGAACTTTTTCATAATACGATACCCTGTTTTGGAGAGATAGGACCAATTTTGACGAATTCCATTTTTATTAAATTGAGGTTTGATTAAATTAGTGCTTGTGGCTATTTCAGTCGTTTTATTGTGTTTTGTGAAAGTGCTCATTCAAAAAAAAAAAAAAACTTTTGAATTAGTTCTTAGTAGGTATTTTAAGGTTTTTTTTTTTTCCTGTTTTTGTTCATTCAACTTTCGTTCTAAACTGTTATTAAAAAATAATTGTTTTTCGTTGTGGAATTATCAAGTTGTGGGATGACAATCATTAACATAATTTACCAAATTGAAACTTTTCTGTTTTGAGTTTATTCTGCTTACATTGTTGGATAATGTTAGCAATGTTTGGAAGAATGATGGTACAATTTGAAAATCCATAAACACTGAACTAGAAATTTAATAAATATATACTTGTCTGTATACATGTTTTGATTTAGTGACTAATTTCACTACGTTTCAACTTTTAAGTTTTGTACTGAATTCAGAGTTTTTTACTTTTATTAAGATAAAATATAATTGTTGAAAGTGTCTTTTAGCTTATATTTCATTGCTGTTTATCTTTTTCAATCTGCTGCTGATTTTGTTAAAGTATGAATATTTTTAAATTTTAGCAAAAGATTAAGAAATGGCTGTAACCATCCTTCATTTTAATGACTGTTACAATGTAGAAAGCCAAACGTTTGAACCAGTTGGTGGAGCCTCCAGATTCTGCACAGCTTTAAAATCATTTAGTGATTTGGAACCTTTAGTACTGTTCAGCGGTGATATATTTGCACCTTCTATCAGTAAGATTTTTTCTTCCTTTAATTTATATTTTTGGTCCCATAGGCTTCAGGATGTTGCAACATTCGAATTTACATCTTATATTCTAAAGAAATATTTTTCTGTTATTAAGATGCCAGTAGTGTATTCTGCTTTATTTTTTATTTTAAATAATTGCCTTTTTTTTTTAATTTTTTTTCTTATAAACAATGTACTTTATGTCTAAAACATAAAGTATCATGACACCATAAGTGCTAAGGCAAGTCCACGTAACAAAATGGGACATTTGGTGTAGTTTTGTTCCAGAAATACAAATAAAACAAGTTAAGAGTTTTCTTGTAGCAAAATAAAGATTTGTCATAATAGTTGTAGAAAATTTAAAGTTGATGATTTTATGAAATTGAGTGATTTATAAGCAATAAAATACCTGTGACATTATGGGACTCATAAGACTCCTTCATACACTCCAGGGTCCCCTGTACCTATCACAACTCGTGGTTTAACCTGGATAGGGCCAAAGCTTTACTGCTGCCACCAACAAAAAGAATTCCTAGCCTGTTATATAATTTTTATGGAACAGAATCTACTGACGAATCTACTTCATATCTCCAGTTAGTCACATAGAATCGCCTTCTAACATTTGGCCCAGTTTCAGAATATGGTAATGTGATTTTATGTCAAATGGCAAATGGCCTCCAAATGGTGTAGAAGTACTTCAAAATGTGTATAAGGGTTCAAATCAAGTTGATCGTAACAGTCCCTAGATAATACGTTGTTGTAGACTAGTTAGTTTTGCTACAACATAACAGCCAGAGCTCAAGCTGTACTCAGCCTACACTGACTGTAAAATTAAATTTTTATGAAATGAACAAGATTATGTAATTACAATTGATGCAACTATTATTTGGACCCATTGTACTTGGGGTATAACCATTGATTTTCGCTGTCTTTTGGTGTAGTAGTACTGAAACCCTTTGTATTATTCACCTGCCCCTTCAAAAGATTTGAAATAATGGGGCTGCATATAACTGATATTTTGTGAATGTCAGTTCAAAATCTGTGGCGTCACCAAAGCCCAAATATTTTACCTAATTGTGTTATCTTTCACGTAAAAGATTATTTCTGAAAAAACTTTTTCGGCTCACCCGCTGGGCAAAAAAAGAAATATCCAACAAAAGAACTCCTGATTCAAAATCTTTAGCTAAAATTGTGTAATTTGTTTTAAAGTTGTGTTCTAGTTTTTTTTTCTCTAATATAGTGGAACCCTAATACTACATTGTCAGTATTCTTCTTACGCCATTTTCTATTAGTCTGTGAAAACTACTATACTGATCGTGTTAAAATACTTTACCTTCCTTCAGTAATTAGAAAGAAAAAAAATTGCAAATTTGCGACCCAAGCAAGAAACAAGTTTACGAAAAATTCTTAGTATGGAGTGTGCTATAAAGGAAATAGTGTCCGAAATAAATGAATAAGTAAAATAAATTTTACACATTTCTTCTGCTATAGTTCATTGGGTAAGTGTTGATATTTAAAACTAGCTTACATTTTTACCTTGTCCCCTTTTTATTTCACTCTTGGTGCATTTTTTATGGCTCTTCCAACACGATACGTAAAATGGGAGTTCTACTATCATAGAGATAGTTGTAAAAAATACGTTGGCTACTTTTACTTAAGAAATGAAAACAATGTTCAGCAGTTGTTTCAGTTATTTGAATATTCTTGAAGACAGGACTCCATAATTATTGCTTTTTGTGGTAATTCGAGTTTTGCTTCTGGCCTTATAAAGGTGAGATTGTATATTTTTCATTTTAATAATATGAGCTGACTTCTAATTTTTTTATCAGACAGCCTGGCTAGCTGTCCTTTTCCTAGCTGAGACTGTATAAATAAATGAAACATATTTTATTTAATCATAATTTTAATAACTTTGACATGATGTAACTAAGTTTTCCAGCAAGCTTTTAGCATATATATATTCTTTTTTAAATTTCAACCTTGGTAAATGTTTTATTTTCTTCCTTCATTTTAGTGAGCACTTTTACAAAGGGGGAGCAAATGATTCCTGTTTTAAATTCTCTTGGAGTGCATTGTGCTGTCTTTGGAAACCATGATTTTGGTAAGTTTAACGCCCCTCCCTCCAATGTTATTCATTTAATGACTGTGTATGTGGTTTTTTTTATTTTTTTTTAGTAATAAATTTTAATTTAGTTTCTACACTACTAGTGATTTTTTTTTTATCTTAGAGTTTAGAGGAAGAGTGAACTCAGTGAAAACTAGGTTTGATTTAAATTTAAGAACAATCCTAAGATATTGAGATTCCCTAATAGTAGATTTTATTAAAGAATTGCTAAATAATCTCTGCTTATGAAATAAACTTTACAGTTGAATTATTGAGGTGAACATGTGTGGACTAATCAGGATTGGCTTGTTTTTGATCTATAACAATTTTTAACAGATTTACCCATGGTTTGAACTTTTGCTGAAAACTATAAAAAACATCTTGACTCACCGAACCAAACATTTTTTTTTTAATGTTATGCAATTTTATGTTTTTCTGTTTCATAATTTCAACTGTATATTTGATGTGGATTTAAAATAATCTGAAAAATTATTCTACATGCAAAAGTTTTCTAATTTTCTAATTATAGAATTATGACAATTTTCCAGTTTGAAACTGTTTTTGTCAGTTTAAAGCTGTTTTGATGTTAAAATGCTAATTCTGAGGCTAATGAGAATTTTGAAAGTTTTATCTTTGTCAAGGAAGGTTTATTTCAGAATTTGAAAAGGACTAAAGAATTTTTTTAAAAGAGTTTCTGAGTAATTAGTGAACTTCGTCTCATTGGTGCTGCAAAGAGCATCATAAACCTTCGCACATGCTTTGATTTGAACATTATTGCTAATCCTAATATAGTAGCTTATGTATATGTAAGATTTTTTTCGGGGGAGGGTGGGCAAAAAACTTTTCTGAAGGTAATTTCTGATTGCACTAAGACTTTAAAGGTATTATTACTTTTGCAGAATTTAGTTCTTTAAAAAATAAGTGTGCGTTTCGTACACTTACAGAGTGTTACCGTAATTAAAATGATTTTGAAATGGGAAAAAATAAACACTGCTTGAATAAAAAGGTGGAGGGGCACAGTTTTCTGGGTATCCCCTTTGGTGTTTGAACCTTTAACATTCCATTTTTTCTGAACTTTTGTATCTGTCTACATGATTGAATATTAAAAAAAAAAAGTGTTGTCACCATTGACATAATTCAAAAATTTCGTTAAGTATTTCTGCATCAACTGAGCAACCTGAACCATCCTTTCCAATTCTGGTTTTCTTTGAATTTTAACAGTATGGATTTATTTCTTTATGGATAAAACTAGATAAGGTTAGAAATAGTCTTTGTGCTGAAAATAAAACTGGAAAAATAAAAACTTTTTTTCAATAATTCCTTTTAAAATTTGAAGAAAGTAACAGAACTTTTGTATGAAAATTGAAATTTATTAAATTGTGGTAATTATAATATTTAGTATGTAATTATTGGAAATTGAATTCAATCACCTTAAGAAATTAACAACTTAAAAAAGGTAGTTGTTTTGCTTTGATAGTTCTGCTTGTTTGTTTTATCATATGCAAATCAAAATGATTTGATGTTGCTGTTATAGATTTCTCTGGAAATGCAAAGTAAGGATTTTTCTCCTTGCTCTTGATTTAAACAAAAAGTAATTAATAATAACTATTATCTTAGTATCAATAATAATTGCAATGAACTTAGAACTCAAACAGATAGCTAGGGTTGGCGAAAAAATGGGATTGCTTCTGATAGAGTGACCAGCTATTTGAAATTATCGCAATCTGACGTGTTTGGTGTGACCTTTTGACCTTATTTTGACAGAATATTATTATTATTATTATTATTATTATTATTATTTTGAAGCCTACAAGGGTGATGTTTTGGTTATCTTCGTTAATAATTAATGTATTTTCGTCTGTTATTGTCTGTTTTGCTATGTCTCTCTACTTTCGTTTTCTCCTCTGAACTTTTGGCGAATATGGAATATGTCGGTGATTATAAAAGACATCAGATAAACCTGATGAAATATTTGACTTTAATAAATACTTTTAATTACCGTTTTTATACTTATGATGTTTTCATTTTGAAAAATGCCATCTCTGCCTCCAACATGAAAATCAAATTTTACTTATTTTTCCAGCTAATTACTCTTTTTTAGGAAGCAATAAATGAAAATTCAGTTTATTTTTCGTTTAGATCATTATTTAAAGTATGAAAGCAAAACGAACTGTTTTTTTTTTTGAGTCCAAATATTAAACACTGAATGGATCGTTTCATTTTATTTTTGCATTAATTGTGTTAACAGATATTAATAATATGTTTATCATAGACCTTTAAAATGCAGTTGGGAAATTTTTTTACCAAAATAAACTCGTTTATATGCCGTTTTATGCTTTTGATGTCATCACTTTGAAAACTGCAATCTCTTTGCATCCGCTACAGGAATCGGATTTTTCGCATTTTCGATGTTTAATACGCTGTTTTAAGAGGAAAATAAATGAAATTATTTTTTACTTTTTGAAATTAAAAAAAAAAATCTTTTTTTTTTCTTAAAAATTGTTTGATTTTCATAAAATTATGTGATTTTTCACAAAATTATTTAGTTTTTCACAAAAAACGGACCCTGTGAAAAATCCTGGACAGACCCCTGTTTACTTATTTTTTATTTTATTTATTTTTGGTTCTAAATAGAATAGTTCTCTTAAAACAGAATATCTCTGTACTAAATTCACAAAGTTTACTCAATGTATCCATTAAAATTTCTTCTGTCCATTGTTTAATAACCATAATATTTATATTTAGCAAAAACATATTTGTAATACTTCGTTTATTTTCAGATTTTGGTGTTGATATTTTGACAGACTTTTCATCACGTACCCACTTCCCATGGTTGATTAGCAATGTTATAGATAATGAAACTGAGAAACCTTTAGCCAATGGTTTTCTGACTAAAGTGCTTGAATCTAAAGGAAAAAAAGTAACTTTTATGTAATATTCTTTCTCATGTAGTCAAAACTGCCACATTTCCAAAATTTTAAATTGCATAGATTTTTTCAATTTTCATTATGAAAAAAAAAAAACATTTTTCAAAAAGTTCAAATTTATCTTACAGTAATTTAATTGTATTACAGTAATTTAATTAACGTTAGGCTGAAATAACTATCCCTATATCTTACTCACTAAAGTGAAAAAATTTATTTTTCCAAACGGGGCTGCGTCTTGGTTACTAAGGATTTGCAGTCCTAGTACACATTCCCAAGAGATCAGCAATCGTTCTTTTATATGGCACCACTCTCAGTGAAGACCATTGCCGAGAATTTTAACGCTCCGTTTTCCCAGTAGATGAAGGCACCTGGGCTCATTTCGATGCCATACTGCACTAGGAATTTAATTTTGCCAAGAGATACTCCATGCCAAATAAATACTCAAGGGATCTTTTATTTGCTTTATAATTATACGACATGGACGCTGTCAATTTTCTACATTTTGAAAATCGACCAACTGGAGCCAGGTTTGATCCTGCGTCTTTGGGCGTGTGAGACAAGCGTCTTAACCACTACACTACTCTGTCGGCACTAAAGTGAAACATATGTTTTTTCTATGAACTTTGCTAAAAGTTTATTGGTAAAAGCAGTATACTTTCAAGAGAAATAATTTTACATTTGAATGCTTTTGTTTTGTAATTTAACCATTTTCCTTAACCTTTTAGATCTGGGCTGTTCATATCGAAATTTTTTTTCGACCCAGGTAGTACGACAGTTGAACCACAGATTTATTTTCCATTGAAAAGAGAAGGTATAAACTATCGTACCAGATGTATAAAACCTTGAAAAAATCCCCAGCTCCAAAGGATTCGAGTGAAAATTTCAACCCTGTTCTCTGAAGAAAAAAGATTTATTGTACAACATGTGTACCGCCCGGTTCCTAAAGGTTAAGTTATGAGCTCTCCTTATGAAGACTTTTTAATTGTGTTTCAGAAAAGAATGATTTTTTTTTTTATTTTTTTTGCTGCTTATACTGTGTCATAGTCAGACTCGTGACCGGAGGGTCCGAGATTCGATCCCAGTCGATCAAAGATCCACCGTCTTCATTAATGGTGGCTGGGGACGTTAAAAATGTCATGGTCACAAAGTCCTCCAAATGAAATGATACCTCTAAGGGTGCTGGGCCAAGGGTTTGCTCGGCCCTTGGTCTGGTTAAAAAATAACAGAGCGCTCTTCAGGGCCCTATCCCAGTTAAACCACGAGTTGTGGTAGGTACGGGAGACCTGGAGTGTATGATGTGTGATTATATAGTAAAATAAACATTTGAATTATCTGCGCACAAAACTTTAAAATTATTTGCTGATATGATAAATAATATACTGTGAGGAGATGTTTTTATTTAGTAAGTAAGATCATTCCTTTTGCTTTCAAACGGCAATCATGTATCTATGAAAGCAAGAGGTGAACCTTTTTCATTAATTTATCTATAAATTTTAAAAATAAATGTTTAATATTGATGATTTTAACTAGGAATTATCAGGTGATGCACATATTCACAGCAAATGTATCCGCTCACAACATGCAAGTGTGAGTCTATATTATCTAGCATAGAGAAAGATGATAATGAATTTGTTCAAAATTTCTTACATGCATCCTTGTAAAAAAAAAAAAAAAAAAAAAGCTATGTGTTAGGTAACCACATGTTATATTTTAACAATGTTTACCTTGATAGTTGAAATAATATAAATAAATACAGATCAAGATAGCATTGATCTTGATGTCTTACTAGTTCAGTCTATTTATTGGCAATTATTGTGCAAAGGGTTATCTGCTGCTTAGATATTATATTAAGTTGGCAGCTTGTAATTAAAGTTATTTTTTAACTTTTTTCTTTTTTTGTTCTCTAAAATGTTTCCTTTTTAGATTATTTATTCAGTTATTTATTTTATGTAAGAAGCAGTCTCATATTCTAAATTTGTTTTATGCAGAAATGTATAGCCATTACTTTGAAGGAGTACCTATTACCTAACTGCTTTGTTTTTGAACAGTTAAATATTGCTATGCATTTTTCGATATCAGGTATCTACAGAAAAGAAATATAATTAAATAATGTAATGTTTAGTATCATGCACAAATAGCACCTCTTAGTATTATAAAATTGGCAAAAATAGAAAATTAAGTTATTTTGAAATTTTATGCCCTTAAAAGAAAGACTGAATTCCTTTAAATTTAACTTTAGAACTGTACGATATAATAGCATGATACAGATTGTTGCTTACTTATTGTTATGTAGCAAATCAACTTCATTTAGTTTAGATCATTAAATTATAAAGTGATTATTAAATAGATATTTAAATTATTAACTATTGTATCCCTTTTGAAACTCTTTATTTCATAGTTTGGCATAATTGGACTGGTTGAAGAGGAATGGTTGGCAACTTTAGCCACAATTGAAGCAGATGAAGTTACTTATTCAGATTTTGTTACAGAGGGACGGAAATTAGCTATTCAGCTGAAAGAGGAGGTAACTTTTTTTTTTTTTTGCTTTTTTTTATTTTTATTTTATTATGATTATTATTACTGTGTTTAAATTCAGTTTTATTATTTTTATGTCAATTTTTTATGAGTTATTTCTTTTATAATATGAATAAAGCACAAGAATATGATATTGATTCGTTGAATAAATTAAACCTATAAGCTATTAAAAATATGTTCAATCAAGGCCATATTTAAGGGGTAGGTTTTTTAAGGTTCTAACTCCATTCAAAATTTTTTTGTATTAAAAAAATGCTTTTTGTTTTACTTGTTTTGTGGGAAAAATTATTATTGCTATTTTATTGTTGTTATCATAATTATTTCAACTTCTTTCACGCATATGAGCTAATATTTGCCAATTTGAGTCCCAAGTGAATTTTCACTAGTATTTCAATAACTAGTTAAAAAAATAATTTTCCCCAGAAAGAAGACAAGGTTTTGCTTTCATTTCATCTAATAATATCAGAAATAAAATTTTTTTTTCTTCAGAAAATATTTATTTTATACGTCAAAAATCAGATCGGTAACGTGTCCCCAGTAGCAAAGCTTAGCATGCAAACAGCACTTTCTAACTACCCAAAAAAAACGCACTTGCACAAAAAACGATTCTATTTTTACCCCTTTGTTAATATTTTACTTCATTTTTGTTTTAATCGATTTCTGATTTTCTAGGGAATGCGAAATAGGCGTGTCCTTCAGTTCCGCGTCAGAGCGGTAACAATAACTTCCAATCTATATTTAGGCTCCCAAAACCATTTCCTGCACCGATACCACGTGATACTGAGTACCTGGTGTGATGTTTTATCGCACCATAATTAAAAATTTTCATTTCTGCATCTAAAATTGCAGGTAAGATTTTTTAAAGTGATTTATAAAATGTGTGTCATTTAAGTCATCAGATCAGTAACACGAGCTAAAATGCGCAGTTTTAATCATTTGAAAAGTTATTTTATATACAAGTATAGTCCTATATTGCAAGTGAAAAAACCAAGTGTTTGATTTTGGTTTAGCGCGATCGACTCGAAAATAAAAAAAAAACTTTGTCGGTTTGTCAGATCGGTAACAGTCAGAGTGGTAACATTGAAAAACAGCGAATATGTTACCGAACTAACTCTCACGTTTCAAAATTATTAAAAAGCAAAAATCATAGGTTTTAGCCATATATTGAATATTTTTGTGCTTAAAAAATTAAAAGCAATGAGTTTTAGTATAATTGCTTCATTTTTGGTTTGTATAACCTGACAATAGAAGTTAGTAAAATAAGAAAAATTGACACTACAGAAATTAAGTTAATTAATTATTATTATTTTATTTATTTTTATTTATTTATTTATTTTTTGGTGCTTCAATTTCTCACAACTTCGCTAAATAACTAGATAATAACTAGCATGCTAAATTTGAATTTCTAACCAAGAAATTAAATTTCCTGCAACTAATTAAAGAAAAGCAAGCAGCAGAGTTGTGTGTTGAAAAAGTTGAAGTTGTGTGTTGTTTCAAAACAAAACAAATGTTTTATTAGCTTGGATTTGGTAATCTCATAATTTATTTTATCGAAAAACCTCATCGCTCATTTTTATTTCCAAGATATTCTTTTTTATAATAAAATTTGATTTTTAGCTAGTATATGTATAATAATGTAATTATCTTAATTCTATGTTAAAAATGCAAGGAAATGATATCATTTTTAGAGATGTTAATGAAGACTGAAAGCATAAACTTAGATATGTAGCTCATATTAACATCAGATCTGTAACACTCATCAGATCTGTAACACTCATCAGATCTGTAACGGCTTAAAAGTGGGTAATCTAAGGAGTGGGAACTTCCTTGACCTCCCCCCTTTTATTTTCTTGCATTTAGACCCAATTTAGACTTAGAATCCAATATTAATTTTTTTCTACAAAAAATTTTTTTCGTCAGAAAACTCCAACTTCAAATTGGCACCTTTCAAAATATTGGCTCATATGTCTCCGTTTATTTTGAAAAATGGAATGATTATTAGTGAAGAATTGTACAAACTCAGTAATTTATCTGTAGTTTTTGTTTCTATTGTAGTTGTTGCGAACATCATTTCTTACAAAATAATGCATTTTTATCTAGATTTCGAATATCTAATGCTAACAATAACATCAAAATTCTTTAAAATTGAGAGTGCCAAACTCATTATTTAGCACAGTTAATAAGAATTAAAAAAATATGAATTTTATGAGCATTATTTCGAATGCATGTGTATGAGTGCATGCATTCATCATTTTGAGTTAATAAAAAGACATTGCATATTTAATAGGGATAAAGTTACATAGTCTACATATCAGATATATTTTCTTCATTTATAGGTACACTAGGTGGCCAAAGGTATACGGACACTTTCGAAAACTCACATTTTTAAGCATATTTCGAGAAATAAGGGATCAATTGTTCTTTAACTTTAGTCAGACAAAATATAGGATTCACCGAACATTTCCAAGTTGAAATTAAATTACCCTTGCATTTGGGGGACAACAAGAAGGGGAGTTGAAAGAAAAACCGCTTTTTGACTTTAACTCTTCAAAAATAGCTCGTAATAAGTTATAAATTTAAGTAATTAATTAGCATACTATGTATAATTACTGTACAAATTTTTCTGAACATACCACTCTTACTTCCGAAGATATGAGCCATTTTTTTAAAAATGGCAATTGTATTTGAAGGGTTTTTGCTCATAACACGCAGAGTTCTTGATCAAACCTTATCAAAACTTCAGGAAAGATGACAAAATACAAGAAAAAGAACATACTAAAACGGTAAATAAAAATATTAAAAATCCGATGAGATATGAACGTTAAAATGAAATAATTTTTCACTGCGCATGCTCGAACGACAGAAATTTATAACTGCAAAAATATTGTAGATTAGTTTATACTGCATCTTATAAAAAAAGTTCCAGTTGAATATCATGAAAATTGAAAAAGATATTAGCGATCTAATGAGCTGTATTTCATTCATTCGCAGACAATACATATATAGTGAGGGACTTTCCACAAAGAGCTATTTTTAAATTAAAGGTTATTGCGTCATCGTTCAAAACCAACGTTTCAGGGAGTGTCCGGATACTTTTGGCCACGTACGAAAAAATACTTGATTGTCACCACACTATTTGTATACAGCCTCTCGACATTTGGGATCACTGCAATTTATCAAGCCTACATAGTCGGAAGAAAAGTTAATCTCAGAAATGATAAAAGTGTGGATGTCATTACTATACACAGAATTGGTGTTTCTTACTCTTAAAATTTGACGAGCAACTAACTGCCATACATGCCTTCGATTATCATTTAACATTGCCAGCAAAATATTTTCAGTATATACAAAAAAAAAAAAGCTATCCTCTGAATAACTGAATCGATGACATGTAACATGTCGTCTGGAGCATGATGAGTTGCACTTAATGAGAAACCAACAAGGTGCACATTTAACAATGACTGAAACAAGCATTTTTATGTTTGCTGTCGGATATTCTGTGCCGATGTTCAATCACAAATTTGATTAACTGTCATGAGCTATCTAGAATGACTCCAGGAACTATAGGTACTGTTTCAGAGAGATGTATGGAGTGGTTGGCACTAATCAAGACCGTATCCAGAGGGGGGGACGACGGGTCCGGGCCCCTCCCGAAACCCGAAATGTTTTATAATGTAAAACAGAAAAAAAAAAAGTTTTCCTTTTTTTTTAAATTTAAAATAGCAAAAAAAAAAAAAGTTTTCCTTTTTTTTTTAAATTTAAAATAGCAAAAAAAAAAAGTTTTCCTTTTTTTTTTAAATTTAAAATAGCAAAAAAAAAAAGTTTTTTTTTTTCTTTTAACTATTAAATGAGTGAAAATTTGAAAAAGTACAAAAAAAAAAAAAAAAAAAATTCTCATTAGCTGCAAAACATATTTGAAAACAAGACTCTCATTAGCACTTCCAGCTCTCTTTCCCAAATCAATTCAGGCTCAAGGCAGGCTACTTGTCAGTTTGATCGGCACCCCCCCCCCCCCCCACATAAAACTTATAAAACTTACACCACTCAGATTTTTACCTCCTAATCGCCGGGCCCCTAGTTTCCGACTAGACTGAGATTGCTTCTCACCGCCCTGATTCAATTAAGAGGGTACTTTGTTGATCCCCATTTATAAGCATTTGTAACCCTTGAGGGATTTTAATAGCTAAACATGTCTTCAATCAACAAGACCACACAAAAACAGATACGTTTACAGACTTGCTTTGTTGGACGTTCACCAATCTTAGACAAAAGTTACTTTAAAAAAATTCCATTTACAAATGCTTAAAAACCTTGAAAACTTGGTTAAATGTAGCTGTAAACCTTGAATTTTAAAGTTTATAACACAAATGGGGGGGGGGGGGGAGGTTTGCATCAAGTTGCGCGAAACTCAGCTCCTTGATTAAAAAAATATTCTGTGTAATGGAAAAATCATATTCCAGCATTTTTTGTAGCATATTTTTAGAAATAATTTGTTGTGATTCACATGTTTCATTTCTGACTATTCATTAAATACCTAATTCAGTATTTTAGAAGTTACTTTGTACTTGATTCCTTTATTAATATGTTAAGCACGAGAAAACATATTACCCTACCTGTATTCTTTTTCGTTTTCTGCAGTACTAGTGATTGAAAAAGAAATTGTCGTTATAAGTATTTTTAATATATATTTTTAATCTGTAAAAGATGTCTTTCAAAGTTTTAACAATTTCGTAAGACTGTTCAATCAACTACTAAAACGTCAGAGACTGGAAAGTGCAAATAAAATGTTTAAAGAATTTTAACTGTTCTAGAGTCTTTGAAAATCATTAAATACCTTTTTGAAACTCCTTTAAAAGTGCTTCAATCCTATTTCTTATCAAATAATTAAACTATGAATTAACTAAATGGCCAGAATGTTACTCTCTCGTTAATTATTTTTTAAATCTCTACACTATTTCTTTTAAAGAATTTTTTGTGTTTTTTGCTATTGGTTATTTTATGTTACTAAGTGCTGTGTCTGTCGGTGAGTTGGGGAACTGATCAAAAACTGCTATGTAACTATAGTGAAAACTGATGTAAGCAAGTGATAACGTGTTAATCTTTTCTCCTCCCTTGTCCTTCCTCTCTATCGCATAATCTTAAAAAGCATTTTTTATGCTTTGATTAATCTTAATTTGCAAAAGAATGCAGAAAATTATGAGATTGCTGTTTGCCTACTTTTTCAACATGTTTTTGAAGTCCCAATTGCCCCATATAAGGCCTCAAAATGCAGAATTTTGAAACTTTTTTTCAAAAACTTGCCGTTAGAGAAAGAGAAACCCCCGGACCCCCTAAAATTACGGATATTCTACCTAACTTAAAAAAGTTCTCATTGCATGTCTCTCTTGATACCCGTACCCCCAATAAAGGTCAGTTCAAGAAAATAATAAGAATAAGGAAATGAAAAAAAAAAACACACACATATCAAACATCGTGGGGGGGAGGGGTGTTCAGCTATAAATTACTCATAACACACACAAAAAAATATGTGTGTTTGGGCAATGTGCGAAACTGGGCCCCTCCCGAAACTTTTTCCTGGATACGGCCTTGGCACTAATAATGGCTTCAAATAGTTTCAGTAAATATTTCTGTACTGTTTTTAGGTTAGCTCCGTCGACAGTTAGTGTGCTTTGCATATTGCGATAAACTGCTTCATATTTCACTATAAGGAATTCGCAGCCTGCCAACATTTTGCCAATAGAACCGTTGAACCCACGGGGACCAGTTTATCCATCTAAGTATTCTATTAAGTGGCGAAGAAGCAATTCACTGCTATGAAGCTGGCATATTAACTACTGCAATGGCCTATTAAAAATGTTTCAAGACGTTATATTTAGACACTTTTGCTTATAACAGAACCTCCCATAACAATGATGCCATCTGAAGACGAACTACATGACTTGAAAACCGGAGATGTTCTCCATTTTCTTCCAAACATGTGGATATTTCCTTGTCATACTCAATCCTTGGAATCTAGCATAAAAATAGTGACAGATGCATAACTGACCATAAGTGGAATAGAAGCAAGGGATGGTTTCGATCGTGCATGTTTGGAGGCTCAAAAGGAACTCCCTTCCTTTGAAAGTAAAAAAGACTTTTTTTTGTAAGCTCTAACTGTGTGACACATAAAATTGTCGTATTATGTATGTTGTGCACATCTGTACACATTTTTTAAGCCAGATTTCATTGATGTTTAAGTAATGCTGTTTAATGTTGTCATATGTTTCCAGTTTCATAATTTTTATGTCACATTTTGTAAAAAAAATTCAGTTTTTACTTAATGTTGGCCTAAAAATCACTATTTTTCACTTTTATGTTTCTTTTTAAGATGTTTGAAGTATAAATATATATCATGTAAAATAATTTGTGTGAGTTATTTCATGCTTTGAATGCATGAATATATCTTATGAGTAAAAAAAAATGCAATGAGATTAGCTAACGGTAGCTAACTATTAGAAGTTGATTTGAAATTTTTTTATTTTTTGCCCCACCCTAGCACACACCCATGCTACGAACTAATTTTGTGCCAAATTTTAAGAAAATCGATCGAACGGTTTTGGTGCTACGCGGGTCACAGTCAGAGAGGAAGAAGAAAAAAAAGACAGACCCACCTTCAGCTTTATTATTAGTAGAGATTTATTTTTTACTTGACATTTCACAATCAGTTTGCATTAAATTTTAATTGTTGTTAGTTTTGCTTCCTCCCTCTTCCCAATATTTATTATTTATTTCTTATTTTTAGAAATCTTTTCGTACTTATTGTTTTTTAACCACTTTTATCTTCCCTTTTTTGTGGAGAATTTTTTTTACCTAGGTTTCTATCAGGCTTGGCGTAATCGCCGATTACGTAATCGTAATCTGTGTAATCGATTACAATTTTTTGTAATCGTAATCATAATCATAATTTGGAAAAGAGACTCTTGTAATCGTGTAATCGTAATTTTAATCAAGCATTGCTTGCGTAATCGTAATTGTAATCTAACGTTAAATAATCGTAATTTGGCCTTGTAATCGTGTAATCCCGACTTGCTGAAAGTGAAAGCTTCTTAGTTGCTTTTTTACCCCTAACCCTGCGTTTCTACAAAAGATAAGGATTCTATCTGGGCCCCCGGGAAAAAGCACTCCAGGGAAGGAGCGTGTTCTTTGTCTTGGGGGTCCCGGTTCAATGCAAGCTTCAGAAAGACAGCAAGCTGTTATGTGCTCGTGAAGAGAGTCATAAAGCGAGCCCTGACGTAAGTGCTTTGCAACCTCAGGCGTATATGTCCAGACTGTCCCTCCTGATTTTTAGGATGGGTCATCAATTCTCCCTTTCATCAGCTGTCAGTGATAGCTACAAACGAAGCTGTTCTACCCTGGACGAGAACAGTAGTATCAAATTACTAACACATA
>JAXGGA010019256.1:0-20409 GCA_038373865.1 Uloborus plumipes
AAATTTGCTTCTTTCTAAACTCAATTATGTCGCCCATTAGTCCAACCGATCCAGCCCGCGGCGGCAAGCTTTCAACACATCTTTCAACCGCCTCGGACTGCCTGTGTTTGCTTTCTTAAAATATTCCGAAAGCTCACCCAAGATTAAATCATTGCCATTGTAAATACCTGCCTTGTAATGACACTGGCCATATGTTAGCTTTTCGATCATTGTGCGCTGGAAGTGTCCCATTAACATGATAGCCCGGAGCGTTACCTGTGAGGAGACCCGATTTACCTGGGAACATGATGCCACCAGGAGATCACAAAGGTGGACAAAGGTGCTCCAACAAACTGGATGAGGGGAGGGCAAGTTGACTTTTATGACCACTCAATCCATTAAACGTAATGAGCTCAGCATCTAAAAAAGAACTCGTACTTTCGCTATCTTTCTTTGCCCCTGAGCTTTCTCAGTAACTGATTAATTTTCAAGAGCATACTTATTCTTGTAGTAGGTCAACAGGTAAAAGCGATTTCGGGTTTCAACTGTTACTAGTATTTAAAATTTTTGAACTAGTTGTCAAATTCATACTTTCGCTATCATTCTTCGTTTCTAAGCTTTCTGAAGAACTGAATGATTCTCAAGAGATAATTCTTGTCTACTTATAATTTTAGCTGGTTAGAAAGTACGAGAAATTTCTGGTTTCGGCCGTTACTCTTTTGCATTTTGGTACTAACTGTCAAACTTGTACTTTCACTATTATACTTTGCCATTAAGATTTCTCAAGAATTGATCAATTTTCAAGAGCTTATTCGTGCCATAGGCTAGCAAGTACTTTACTACATTAAATTTTCGTACTGTTAAATTCATATTTTCGTTAAAATAATTATTCCCTAAGCATTTTTTGGGTGATTGAGCGTTCCTTACGAGTTCTTGTTGTAGGTAGGAGGTACGAAACATTCCGTGATTCATCGATTATTATTTAAAATTTACTACTAATCGTAGGAAAGACAATTACTATGGTACTGCTTGATTTATTATTTAAGAAAAATAATTATTACACGAAAATTAAAGAAAAAAGAAGTTAGGAGTATTCTATTGAAGTTCTGTTTGAATCTGTGAAAAACCTTTTAGAATACAATTTGTTTAGAAATGGTAGTTTAACCTACTCTTATTTATACTTGCAAGAATGAAGATTTTTAACATACACTGCGATTCAAAAGTTTAGACAAAATGCAAATATGTGAATAAAAAGAAAACTATTCAACGAAATGCTTTCAAATTTCTACTGCAAGTACACAATATGGTCCCAAATACGTGTCTGGAGTTCTTATAACTATAACTGGAATCAAATTTTGGATATTACAGAAGATAGTTTTTTACATTGATGCAAAAGTTTAGACAATAGTCAGATTTTATGCAAATATCCCTTGAAATGTGATTGGTGGAGGAAATGCAGGACTGTATTATTCATTTATAAAGTGCAGAGATTGCTGAACAAATAATCAAAATCTCAAAAGCTCTTTAGTTCTCGTGTAAAGAAGATGAGAAAGTTTGGAAGCCGAAATTTGAAAATGAACCTACTTTATTAATTTTTTGTCTTTTAAATCGGCTCTAGTATGGTAGTACATTGTTTTTTACTTTGTGGAGAGCAAATTCAGACATGCGTATCGATCAAAAAGTCCAAGAAAAATGATATTTCTTAAGGATGAAGGAATTGAAAAAACGGCTCAGACTGACGATTCGCCCCTTAATCCTACAAAACTTCAACTTGGGTCAAAAACAGCACGTGACAGCATAAGTAGATGAACATCTGAATCGGAATGCATAAAAAAAACAAAGAATTGTGCCTGAGCCTTTTAGGACAGAGTGTCCCAAATAAGCCAGATTTTATTGGTAAAAGCAGCACAGCATATGATCATTGGATATTTCTCAAGTCCCGCGAAAAGAATTATAATCCATCTAGGCCATCCCAATTTTAATAATTTTTATCAAAGAAAGTACCATTCATTTTTTAGTCACGATGATACATATGCTGCTTTTCACATTAAAATCTGGCTTATTTGCGGCACTCTGTCCTAAAAGGCTCAGGCACAATTCTTTGTTTTTTTTATGCATTCCGATTCAGATGTTCATCTACTTATGCTGTCACGTGCTGTTTTTGACCCAAGTTGAAGTTTTGTAGGATTAAGGGGCGAATCGTCAGTCTGAGCCGTTTTTTCAATTCCTTCATCCTTAAGAAATATCATTTTTCTTGGACTTTTTGATCGATACGCATGTCTGAATTTGCTCTCCACAAAGTAAAAAACAATGTACTACCATACTAGAGCCGATTTAAAAGACAAAAAATTAATAAAGTAGGTTCATTTTCAAATTTCGGCTTCCAAAATTTCTCATCTTCTTTACACGAGAACTAAAGAGCTTTTGAGATTTTGATTATTTGTTCAGCAATCTCTGCACTTTATAAATGAATAATACAGTCTCGCATTTCCTCCACCAATCACATTTCAAGGGATATTTGCATAAAATCTGACTATTGTCTAAACTTTTGCAACAATGTAAAAAGCTATCTTCTGTAATATCCAAAATTTGATTCCAGTTATAGTTATAAGAACTCCAGACACGTATTTGGGACCATATTGTGTACCCGCAGTAGAAATTTGAAAGCATTTCGTTGAATAGTTTTCTTTTTATTCACATATTAGCATTTTGTCTAAACTTTTGAATCGCAGTGTATGTACGAGTAATCCTTAAGATAGTGCATATTTTTCATTGCATTTCCAATGGAGGATTTTGAACAAATTAAGCAACTACGTTTTATGTTTGTAACAATCTTATTTTTTGTAACAATCTTATTTCTTCTTCAACACTTATGCCTTTCATTTGAATGCCTTCATCGACCTTGGGAAGTAATCACTCTTCAAGCAATTTCTTCAAGCTTCATAAAACGGTGGGACTGAGATACTACAGGCAAGAGAACATGGGATGTTTCTATCTTATCTTTGTCTTCTGGTGGATGCACGAATGGCGATTGCATGTTTGGAGCCAGGATGGCCAAATTCAAATGAAGGGCTCATCAGCATAAAGAAACTGGCGTCGCATTTTCTAGCCTAAGCTTCGGACCCGAGGTGTCGTGCCACCACAAGTGACCTTGGCGTCACATCATGGTTACAATTCACCCCCTTCTTCAGCGATTTATGCTAAAGCAACAGTTACCTCCCCCCTGTTAGAAAAAAAAATATTCAACTAAAAACAATCGTAATAGCCATCGATTACTGCTGGGTAAAGACAAGAAACTAACGGCCCGTGCTGCCAGTAATCACGCATATGCACAACGGGCCCCACGTTGCAGGGGGCCCAACCAGGCGTCCTGTCACGAGAAAAGTCCATGCAAACTAGGTGATCTCGTTGGCAGGAATTTGCAAGCGTGTCGATCTGTAAATGAGGCATCGAATCACGAATAGAATAAATACGCGATATCTTCACGTGTGCTGTTCGAATATTCTACCCTCCCCCCTCCCCGTTCAGCTAAATTGCATTATCATTACGTCTAGATCAGTAGTTGGCGTGCCGGGAAAGCTGTTTCTGCAGGAACCTTGAGCAAGTTGACATAAGCCTTCCTCTTAATCTGCAATTTATTTGTTGTACGAGATTTCTTCCACCAGGTCCGTTGGCAGCCCGCGTGTTCCTCGCTTCCTTTTCTTGTTCTATCGAATCCAGGGGCGCACCCAGGATTAAACTAAAGGGGGGGCTAATTTGCGCAAAGCTACCCCCTCCCCATAAATTGAAGTAAACTTAAAACAGCGGGAATACTAAATTTCCCCCTTTTTTTCTCTCGGGAATTTTATAGTAAAATTGTTTTGGTTTGTTTCAAGTTAGAGAACCTAGCTTCACTAAGGCAAAAAAAAAAAGTTGGAAATAATCTTTGGTTAATAAATCAATTAAAAATAACACTGAAATGGACTTTTGAAAATGCATTGTTTGGAACGTACAGTGCTTGATTTGAATAGGAGCTTTTATTATTAAGTGAACATAATTCCGGTTGAACAATGAATAAGGTAGGTTTAAATGAGTCAATAAATGCTCTTGCTCGTTTTAGAAACTAAGTATTGAAAACTTCCATAACTGAAGTATCATCCTAAAATAAAACGTTTCTATGCGTTAGATACCAAATCATTTGACTCAAAATAAAGCAGAGTTTGAATGGCAAAAAAAAAAAAAAAAAAAACATATCTTTCTGAATTATTTGATTTCTTATAGAAAATAAAACAAGACAAACAGTTACAAGAATTAAACTAGTCATAATTCATTTATGTTGCAAGTTAATTTCGCTTTAAGTTTTATTGACCAATCACAGAAATTAACAAAGTTGTTATTTACTTTGATAACATCGATAACATTGATATACAAGTTAAATTAAAAGGTTTTCACATGCTTGTCCAATTAAAAGTTTACGTACCAAAAAAACCATTAAGAATGCATCATAAAATTATTTTTGCATGTTGGAAATCTTAAAAGTGTAAAAGAAAGAAACAAGCGTATTCAGAAAAAAAATTTTTAATTAGTAACTTCTTGTATATATGATTACATTATTCAACAGTAATGAAATACAAGTTAAGTTTGATAAGATGTTTTTTTAACCCATTTATGCCCAAGTTTTTTTTACAATTTTTTTCAATTTTTATCTGCTTAAAACTCTTACTTGGAATGGTTTTCATACATTTTTGGCTTAAAATAGTTCGCCGTTGCCATATTTATTAAGTTATTTAACGTCCTGTTTATGGAATATTTTGCAGATATGTGAGCAAAATACGACCTTACTTGACTTTACTTTTGCAAAGTAACATTACAGAAGGCATATTTGATCAATTTTTAACAAATCATTTTAATATAGTTTAATTTTATGAAAAATAAGTTCGCAAAAAAAACTTACTTTCTGTGGCTTCCCATGCTAGATCGTTGCTTGACTGATTCGTCTGAAAATAGCTGTCAATAAATAAACTCTGATGTCCAAATAGTGGCTCTAACTAGTTTTCTCAAGAAGAAGGACTATTTAACTTGTGAAAAACAGCTTTAGTAAAATGATACACCCATTACAGGTTTTTGTATGCAGTAACTAACATGCGTCCCGTTTTTAGGCTACTGGGCATAAATGGGTTAATATTGGCCAAACTATAAAACAAAATCCAGCCTTCTTGGATATTTTTTTAAAACAGAAATAACAGCTTTACTGCTTATATCAATTTCTCTATGAATATTTAAACATGCCAACCCATTGAGTCTATTTTCCCCCATTGTACTTCGAAGATACGTTTTTACACGGCGCAGCGTGGAAAACGATCTTTCAGCTGTACTTGTTGTCACCGGAAGAGTGGCAAAAATTTGTAACAACGTATAGATATTTGGAAATAATGCCTTATCGCAAAAGTCCAAAGCATTTATTGCGTTCTTGGGAGAAAAGGAATTCAGTGCGAAACTGTCGTGCCACAGCTCTATTTCAGCCTGCAGCTCGTTTCTATTTTGAGTTTCAATATCTTTTTTGTACATATCGCACAATTTAAAAAAATTCGACTCCCTGTCGCATTTTTGAACTGCTTCCGTAGGTAGCAAACATAAAAAACTTGTTAATATTTCTTTATGTTTGACAAACCTATCCTCTATTGAATTTATAAAAGAGTCAATCCAGGGAATGAAAATTGCCCTTTTATAATATTCTTCCACCGTTTCTGCTGGTGGGTTGCTACGGTTCTTTTGTTTGCTTACTATTCTTGGCATTGTCATGGTAGCCCCAAGATGCTCAGCGGCTTCTTCAGCTTTCTGAAACAATGCCTCGAATTCTTCATCAACATTTGATCTTATTGATTTGATTCGCCCGAGAACAAGCTCAGCAAAAGTGATCGCTGATACCAGATGTGTAGCTGAGCAACTTTTCTGCAGAGTATAGGGATATCAGGAATTCACTTTGGCTTAAAGTGTTGAAGAGAATAGCAGCTCCCGATGATGCCTCTCGGTCACTCCACTGCTTTATATCATCTAGAGCATCTGCTACTGGCTGAATCAATTGCGTCATTACTAGCACTGCATCATGCCTTTGAACCCATCTTGTTGGGCAAAGTTGCTGCAGTTTTTGTCTCTTCTGATCACTTTCCAGAACTTGGATTTTGCTTTGTAGAACATTTTGCCTTTTCGGTGTATTGAAAAAGCTCCATATTTTCTCAATCACACCAAAACAGTTTCTGATTGATGTGATCTCAGCTGCATTAGTTAGAGCTAAATTCAGGCTGTGAGAAGCACAGTGAACGTAGAGCGCTGTTGGGCGAACCTCTTGGATGTAGGCTTGGACACCTTTAAACTTCCCGCTCATAGCAGCAGCTCCATCATAACCTTGGCCACGTAGATAACTGATGTCTATGCAACTTTCTTCAAGACCTCTGATTAGCGTTTGAGCTAAGTCTTTCCCTGTCGTTGAGCTTAGTGGCATGAATTTCAAGAAATGTTCACAGATTTTGTGCTCTTTTGAATCTGTGACGGTCACATAACGCAAACATAACGAAAACTGCTCTGTTGTTGAGATATCGGTGGTTTCATCGGCAAGGATGCTAAAAAATTTTGATTTTTTTACTTGCTCGGCTATTGCTTTAGTAATAAGTTCACTACATGCTTCCAATACTTGGTTTTGGAAATTCCAACTGATATAAGTAGCATTTTTTCCACAAGACAGAAAGTGATTCTTCAATACATCGTCTCCAGCTTCAATTCTAGCTCGAAGTAATGCTCTAAAATTACCTTCATTTTCTAAAGGACGTGAAACTATATTAAAATCACCATAATCCCTGTGACCTCGAAGGGGGATATTTTGACGACCACACAAAATAATTGTATCAATTATGGGGATAATCTTTTCTGCATTATTCTTAGCTTGTATATCTCTGCCTTTATCCAAAGCTTTGTCAATTGATTTGATTTTGTCATCCATAACGCGTTTGAAATTTATTACACTTATTGTAGCGTCTTTGTGATAATTTGTGTTCTCGTGGCTGTCGAACTTTTCTAATGCTTTTTTCCAGTTCATAAAACCTTCCTTAACCAACTGCCCAGTTTGTTGACAGCTTCTACCAACTTTATCACTAGCAAAAAACATGCAATGCACACAATAAGCGCTGTCTTCTAGTTTTGAGTAAGCCAGCCAGTTGTATTTTTTTAGCCAAGAAAACGAAAATTTTCGATTTTGCTGTCCATACTTTTTGAAAGGAAAATCAAAATTGCTCTGAGGGACCCACTTTTCATTTAATAAAGTCACCTTTTCATCGTCTGTTAAACGTTTAGATTTAAATAGAGCGATGTCCATATTACAAAATGTACCAGCAGGAACTTCTAGGTTTGAAGCTTTATCCAAACTTTCACAAATGTATTCAGCTTCAGGATCGCCAGCAGAATATGCCTGAAATAAGCAAGTCAAAGTAAACACATTTCTAATATTTCTGTTTTTTAAAGATAACAAGGTACATTTTTCAATTGTTTTGAAACAAAACTAGCTCTGTATACCTTTCTAACTTAATTTTAAAATTGTGAAATAAATACCAGTACAGTCTCCAGATATCGATGTAGCAAACTGCCAGAAAAAAATCATTGTATAGAAATTTCGATGTAGGAGAAGACCGCCTATATTGGACCCCCTAAGAACAGGAGGCCTGTGTCGCTCAATGTGAAGCAAAACAAGAATACAAAATAGGGCATCGTAAGCTAAATTTAATCATGAACCGCCCAAGGCGCTTATATTTTCTAAAAATATGGAAATTATTTTTTAAAAAATTATCGTACAAAAAGTTGCAAAAGTCCAATTTAGGAATATATGCGCCTATATTGAACCATGCGCTTCCTAAATTGGACCATGCTAGGAAATCATAGAATAATTTATATTTGAACTATACATATTTTTTCCAGGAATTTCTATGTTCTTTATGTAAGTGCTAGTGCTGTGTCCATCTATTAATAGAAGAACATTCTTTTTACATTGCTTGGCTTAACGGTTTTGATGAAATATTTTATCAATTGAGTGAATTATTGTTTGTAATCCAACCTTTTTTTTGAACAAGAATATTGCTCACCAGCTCATACATGGAACGTAATCTTTTAAAAATAAGCATGGGAAGGGTGGGAGTTAGCAATTATATTGCACTCATGCAGCAAATAGACATTGCGTTTCCAGCACGTTCATCACGCATTACTGCTCCAAACTGGTGTTTACCTTTAGGGTCATTCCATGAAAATGTCAACCTCAGCCGAAGAAAAAAAAATACCGAAGTGAAAAAAGTATCAAAAAATAAATGAATAAATACATAAATAAAAATCATACAACATAAGAAGTTTAAAAAATTAAAAAATTATTGTAATTATCACTGAGATTAGCCATAATAAATAGTTTGTAGTGTGTCTATACTGCTTATTATTCGATGGTTACGTTAGTCACACTCCATCTTGAGTAAAAGTGACACTTAAGACTAAAACAAATTAAGATTTAATAAATGTGTTTTATGTTTTTAAAATCCAACTTTACACATTTTTCAAACATATCATTCAATTTTTAACACTTGCTTAACTTTGAGAAATTTCTGCCTCACAACATGAGCATTCATTTTCAGGGTTGCAAAAATGTTACGTTAGTCACGCTGCTATTTTGGTTGAAAAAATATCTACTGTCAGTCATTTTGTTTTAAATTCTTAGCAGAAATGATACATAGATACCATGTACATTGTAAATCCACCAGCATAGCTAAAAAATATTCTTTATCCTTTAAGTTACAAGTAAACACAGTTAAAAAATCAGCTCTGAATGTTACGTTAGTCACTATGGAATGACTCTTTATATACGTGAATATATTTTGGGGCTTTTGGACAGTGAAAAGACCGACTTCATCTACATTGAACATTTTAGTAGCATATAAATTGTTTCGGCTCATTCCACGTCAAATCAGTTAATTTTAATAGTCGGCCGTGCCGTCATATCTCGGATTTTGTTCAATATTTTTTTACGGATAGATACCTATGAGACAAACTCAAATTAATTTTTTTAGATTTTTTTTTGAATAAAAATTTAGGGTTCTAGAATTTTTTGAAATTTTGATTATTTCAGAATGTTTGCTTTTTTATTTTTGGTATGCATTTTGAAAAAGCTCTATAACTTCCTCGTTTTTCATTCAATTAAGCCAGTTTACGTATATCATTTTAAAACTAATTATTTTCTCCTTCAATATTAGTGACAAAAATGAGATTGTAAAAACTAGAATTTTGCCAATGGTCCTCTGAAATCAGATTTTGTGTTTTTTCAATTAGTATGTTCAATAGGTCATATCTCCGGAGTACCAACTAAGAACTGCACAATTTTTTTTCAGTGATGACAACATAATGTACTTTTTATGTATAAAAAATTAGGAAGGTGTTTTTTGTTGTTTTGGAATAAAAAAAATCAAGTGTGTTTTTTCAGTTGATATGATCAATAGGTCACATCTCCGGACTACCAACTAAGAACTGCACAACACTTTTTTTCTGTTATGACAACATCATACCCTTTTTATGTACAAAAAATTAGGAGGGTGCTTTTGGCAGTTTTGGAATAAAAAAATCCAACGTGTTTTTTCAGTTGGTATGATCAATAGGTCATATCTCCGGGTTACCAGCTAACAACTGCGCCATTTTTTTTTTCCATAATGAAAACATCATGATGTTTTTATGATCAAGAAATTAGAAGGAAGTTTTTTTGTTATTTTGAAATAAAAATATAAGATGTTTTTTTCAAAAGACTTTATTTTAAAACCAACTTTTGAAACTTAAATTTGAGATTCACTCAGCATCACACGTCACCAGCAGATCAAAATCTATCTTATTTATTACATTCAAATACTTGATGGTAGGTTTATATTGTTCTATTGCTTGTATGCTTTGGTAGCGAAAAGTCACTGCATAATTATTTTACTCTTCAGTAATTATTTGCTAGCCACTCCATCAACCGATAGGAATTATGATAAAGTAAAGTGGAATGTCTTTAAATATACTTTCATTCATAGTTTGATAAAAAAAGACTAGCGAGCTCTTGGTGGTTGGAAAAATTTTATATTTGGTTTCCATTATTCTGAAATCTACGTAACATTTTATAATTTGTTATCAAATGAAAGCATAAAAATTTTATGAATAACAATCTTTATTTCTACGATGTTCCCCTTCTGTACCCCCTTTATGTTTTGAGAGGCAAATTGAAATAAGTCATGTGCATGCATTTAAAATCTGTCCTTCGACAGTTCTTTGAAGACTTGCTCTTATCGTAAGCCGTTTTATTGTGCCCCCTACTCCATCGCATGCATTTTTGTCATGACTCGTGGCAAAGAAATGCCAATCAGCTGCCATGTCGTGGTCTTGCTTATGATAGCATAGTTTTTTTTTTTTTTAATTTTACGGAGTTTTTAAACTTATCGAAAACTTGATTTTTAAAGAAATTTGTTTCAAAAATTCAATTTTTTTTTTTTAAATTTCAGAACAACAAAAAACACCCATCTAATATCTTGATCATAAAAACATTATGACGTTTTCATTATAGAAAAAAAAATGGCGCAGTTGTTAACTGGTAATCCGGAGATATGACCTATTGATCATACAAACTGAAAAAACCCGTTTGATTTTTTTATTCCGAAACTACAAAAAGCACCCTCCTAAATTTTTATACATAAAAAGGGTATGATGTTGTCATAAAAGAAAAAAAGTGTCGTGCAGTTCTTAGTTGGTAGTCCGGAGATATGACCTATTGATCATACCAACTGAAAAAACACACTTGATTTTTTTTATTCCAAAACAACAAAAAACACCCTCCTAATTTTTTATACATAAAAAGTATATGATGTTGTCATCACTGAAAAAAAAAATTGTGCAGTTCTTAGTTGGTACTCCGGAGATATGACCTATTGAACATACCAATTGAAAAAACACAAAATCTGACTTCAGACGACCATTGGCAAAAATTCTATGTTTTCACAAACAATCTCATTTTTGTCACTAATATTGAAGGAGAAAATAATTAGTTTTAAAATGATACGTAAACTGGCTTAATTGAATGAAAAATGAGGAAGTTATAGAGCTTTTTCAAAATGCATACCGAAAATAAAAAAGCAAAAATTCTGAAAAAATCTACAACCCTAAATTTGTATTCAAAAAATCTATTAACATTAATTTGAGTTTATCTCATAGGTATCTATCCGCAAAAAAATACTGAACAAAATCCGAGACATGACGGCACATAGCCTTAGGCGATTTGACGTGGAATGACCCTTTCTTTTTAAAATCTTTTCGAACAAATCGAAGAATTTCATGTTTTTTTTCTCGGTAAACCAGCAAAAATTTTATTTAAATTAATAACTATGTTTAACAACCTGAAACTGCAGCTTAATGGATAAAGAGAAAAAAAAAAACATATATATTTAAGGATTTGCAGCTTCTAGAAAATGTGCTTGATAAAAAAAATGAATATCGTGAACAGGTGTTAAAGTATGCTTAAAATAATCTTAACTATGCTATTAAATCAGATGAGTGACTCATTTTATGTTACAATCAATAAAAAGTCTTGCTTAAAATCATATTCTTAAATTGGACCACCGGTCCAATATAGGATATTTTTTTCGGTCCAATAAAGGAAAACACGCCATTTTTTATTCTTCACCTTATTTATCTGTCAAAAATTATCACAATCACGCATGTAAATACATAGATGTAATCCTTATTAAACACAGATTGTCATGCTATAACAACAGTTTACCTCAGCTTACACGTTTTAGTACCATCTTACTAGGTACAAGTCCGCAAAATAAGATTTTACACGTTTTCAACATAAATAATGCCGTAACTCACGCTACGCAGTTCGAAGACTGGTGAAACTTTTACACATTGATTTTATTCCAAAAACTTTATATTTCTACCGTTAAAGTGTGGCATAGATCTCTGTACTAGATTTTAAGCCCGAGGTTCAATTTAAGCAGTGATCCAATATAGGCGGTCTTCCCCTACAGAAAAGTGCTTAATTTTATTGAATTACTACAAAAAAATTAATATAAAAGTACGCTTTCTTTTACAGAACTCAATTTCTAGTTTATTTGCAGTTGATAATATATAAAAGTTAAAATTACGAATTAAGTAAAGAATTAATACGAAAAAATATTGATTTTTACTTTAAAAAAATATTAAGGAACTGGTTACAATGATTATAGTTGTATTCTTCTAAAAGAGAAAATTAACTTCAAAAGTCTTGCTAAATAGCGAGTTTTGCGAAAAGTTCACCTTAGCAATGTTTGCATTTATTCAATCCACTGAAAAAACTTCCTTAATACATTTTTTCCTCCGGGACATTTTGTTTCAAGAGACTCTAACATTTCATTTTTATGCTCTGAGTCTGAGGGTCCCACTTTTCATTTAATATAGTCATCTTTTCATCGTCTGTTAAACGTTTAGTTTTAAATAGAGCGATGTCCATATTACAAAATGCACTTACATTACATTCCGTAATATTTGAAGCAGGAACTTCTGGGTTTGAAGCTTCATCCAAAGTTTCACAAATGTATTCAGTTTCAGGATCGCTAGCAGAATATGCCTGAAATAAGCAAGCCAAAGTAAATAAATTTCTAACATTTCTGTTTTTTAAAGATAACAAGATACATTTTTCAATTGTTTTGAAACAAAAACTAGCTCCGTATGCCTATCTTATTTAATTTTAAAAATTGTGAAATAAATACCAGTACAGTCGAACCTCCATACATCGATGTAGCAAACTGTCGGAAAAAAATCGATACATAGAAATTTCGATGTACAGAAAAGTGCTTAATTTTATTGAATTACCCTTAAAACAGTAATATAAAAGGACGCTTTCTTTTACAGAACTTAATTTCTAGTTTATTTGCAGTTAATACTACATAAAAGTGAAAACTATAAATTAAGTAAAGAATTAATACGAAAAAATATTGATTTTTACTTTTAAAAAAATTATCAAGGAACTGGTTACAATGATTATAATTGTATTCTTCTAAAAGAGAAAAATAGCTTGCTAAATGCAGAGTTTTGCGAAAAGTTCACCTTAGCATCTTAGCAATGTTAGCATTTATTCAATCCACTGAAAAAACTTCATTAGTACATTTTATCCTCCAGGACATTTTGTTTCAAGAGACTCTAACATTTCATTTTTCGATGACTTGAAATGCGTTTCACTAAAGTTAAGCAGATTTAGGAATATAGAGCGACTACCGGGAAAAAAGTAATGACTGGGTATTGGCTGTAATGAATACTCGACGACTCTAACACAAAACGAAAACTACTTGGTTGTTTCGTTTTAAAATTTATAACTGCCTGAATTTGCCACCCCTAACCTCAATTGATTTGTGTAGTATGTAGTGAGTCATTGTGCTTAAATTTTCTCAATGTTTTGCGAAGTAAACGGTCTAAATTCGAATAAAGTGTACCTCTATATCCGATTTTTTTTCGATATATAGAGATTTGCTCGATATCCGCACATATCGCCTGTGGAACACATTCGTATGGTCCGTTTTGCTCAACGTTACGAATTAAAAACCCTTTTTGTATTATCATCAGAAAACAACAGCGAAATACGACATACAATGAAAGTCTATATTAGACATTTACTTTCTTTCATTTTCCAAGAATAAAAATGGGCAACTCATTTTTCGCGTGACTCACGTTAAAAATAAACATCCTTTTTTTTTTTTGAATAAAAGAGCAAACAACTCTAAATTGGCCTATAATTTCTTTTTTGTAATATACATGAGTAGGAGAAACAGGAAAAAAAAAATCATTTGTAAGCTATAAAATTTGGAAATATTAAAAAAATTAAGTTTTCGTGACTCACGTTACACAAAATTTAATGGTTTAAAAGCTACTTTAAAAAATTATTTTAGGAATAAATTTCAAAATGTACTATTAATAATTGTTTTCTTATCGAATAAATCGGTCAGGGAAAAATGCAATTAAATAGTGGAAATAGGCTAAACCAATAAAATATGCTCGTTTAAAATTGTGTCTAGCAGAGAGAGACTTTTACGAGTTTGTAAGCTCATAGAACAAGCTCTCTTACAAAAACAAAATGATTCACCTGAAGTTACCTTATTCTAATTTGTAAACTTCAATCAATATAGAGAATGTGCAAAAAAAAAAAAAAAAAAAAAGACAGTTTTTCAGCATTTTCTTTTAAGCACCGGGTTCCTATGTTGCCTGGAATTGCCCAAATATTGTTCAAAATCTGTTAAAAATTCTTTTTGTATTGAAAGTAAAAGATTAAAAATATACATTATTTTTTGTATAACAAAAAAAGTATATTTAGTTTAATTTTAATCCTTATTTCCATATTTTTGGTGTTTGAAATTATTGGACCACTCACAGGGAAAGAATATAATTAAAACTAAAAAACTCACCTGTTTATCTATTATGCTTGGATCTGTTATGCAAGAAGCGATATCCGAATGCTGTTCAGATGCCCGGTTTTCATTAGCTTTAAGCCTCTTCGATTCTGAATTAACCAGTGTAGCTTCACCCGTCTTGTCAGTGTCTTTCGGCGTTTTTGAATAATACGATAAAATAGTATTTTTTTTTCTTTTTTTACCTTCACTCATTTTGAAAAATAATTAGAAGTCAAGATTAAATTGTAGATAAGCTGACGTACGGTTGAACCGCAATTCAAAACAGGAGAAAAGACTGAAACAAAAGTGTTTTTCATTTATTAGCATTGGTCGAAAAAAACTGAAATGGTTAAAATAATATGCATATTCTAATCAATTAACTAGTTAAATAAAGTTGAATCAGTTAATAATTAAAATTTATGAACTAAATATCAAAACTAACTAAAGATATGGCTTAAATCTCTCATTACGTACAATTTATGTGCTCATGCCTACAGTTATTAAGTATTAAGAACAATAAAGCATTCATGGTTGTAACTATTTTTTTATAAAATGGGACAAGATTTAGGATTTATTATTTCTTTAAGCCATATTGGACTGTTGTCCTATCAACAGGACAGTAGAAAAAAAATAGGTATAAATAACAAATTAAATGACCGATTTGTGCAAACTTTGTCGCAAACCTTTTTTGATGAACATGTGCATAATATGCAACCAAAAAATTGACCATTAAATTAAATTTAAGTTGATCAATAAATTTTTAAAATATTACTCAAAAAATATGATTTTTTAATGATTAATTTAAAATTGAACATTTAATTTAAAAATGAATGTATGGAATTATTTTTAGAATAGAAGGATAGCGCTATTGATATGAAGCAAAATATTCAAGAAAACAGTTATATTTTGTAGATTTATATATATGAAAGTTACTATCACTACCGAATTTAAATCTTTTGCTTCTTTTTGTTATTTACTTTAAAAAAAATTTAAAAAATGATATCTGCCAGAAAAAAAAAAAAAAAAAGAAATATTTTTCTAGCAATATGCATGACTTGGTACTTCAATTATTAAAACTTGGTGTCAATGAACCGATTTTGATTATTTATTTATTTTTTGTCTTGGTTGCGGTTGCGACAGTATGGCTCTAGCAAAAATCTTTAGATTTGAAAAAAAAAAAAAAAAAAAACATCCAATTACATGCAAATAAGAATTCAGTCCCGAAACCCTCCCACCACGTATTTTCTATTTTCTCAAGAATCTGAAACAAACTCCTCCCTTCCGTTTTACCTTAAAATTACTATTAAATAGAAAACGTTTTCTTAGGAGTTGAAAATGAGGCTATTTTTACTCAAAATTTTGAAGCACAAATCTGCAAAAAGAATTTGTAATTCCTGTGTTTGTGTATTTGCTGTTTTGTAGTTTTAAATTATTTTAGATCCTTTGAGTAGAACATTTTCAGACCAAAATGTAAAATTTAAAGACTCACGCTTTAAGCCCCCCCCCCCACCCCATTACAAATGGGGGCCCCCTAATTCCTATGTTTGAGTATTTGCTATTTTATAGTTTTGAACAATTTTATCTTTTTTGACTGGAACCATTCCAATAAAACTGTAAGATTCGTGGTACAAGCCCCCCTCCCCCGTTACAAGTCAGGTGTATGAGCTTCAAGCCTCCATATTTCGACTTGGCTGTTTGTGTGTAAAAAAAAAAAAAAAAAAAAAAAAAGATAAATTGTCATAGGGGGGGCTGAAGCCCCCAAAGCCCCCCCCTGGGTGCGCGCCTGATCGAATCTATTTCACTTGCTGTTGGTTCTGCTCACCCTTTTAAACTGTCGACTGATTCTTGACAATGGCAAGCAATTTGTGCGGGGATTTTCTGCAAATTTATTCTTGAATGCTCATTCAAAGCATCTTATTTCGCATTATACACCGCAAGAAATAAACTGTTGTTTTTGCAGTATAATACTGGCAGCCGAGGTTCCAGTTTAAAACTGTAAAATCCGCAGTAATAAACTATAAAAGAATTTTACAGGTTATTACAGTGCATTTTAGTTTTAACCTGGAACCTCTGCTGCCAGTATTATACTCCAAAAACAACTTTATTTTTTACAGTATAGGACACAAGTACGAATTCATATTTTGCAACAACAAGCCTTTTTCAGTGCTTGTTGTCTGTATCGCCCCAATTCTAGGCTATTCTGCTCTTAAAACTATGTCCACATATGAGGAAATGCATTTTCTCAAAATCAAGGGGGAAATTTCCTTCCTCTGATTTCCTGAATAAAGGACCTTCGCATTGAACTTTGCCTTTTGATACATTGCAAAAGATAAACTTGTTTTTACAGTATAATACTGGAGCCGAGGTTCCAGTTTGAAATTGTAAAATTCAGTTTTTAACTATAAATCTGCTAACTTTACAATTTACTACTGTGCATTTCACAGTTCAAAACTAGAACCTCTGCTGCCAGTATTATACTGTAAAAACAACAATTTTTCGCTGTGCAGAATATTTGCAAGTAAATCAAGCAAACCATATACATTCAGGATTTGCTTTTAAACTTAAATGTGACTTTAATGCCACTGCATTAAAACACTCCGTTTTGTAACTTGTTTGTTGCAAATATCTTTTTCCATTGGATTTTTATTTACATACTCTGTAAACGCATTTGAATATACCTAGCAAGATACTTAAGCAAAAGCGTTACAAATAATGCCTTCTAAATATAAATCTTCAATATTACTTGTTGAAATTTGTAGATCTATAAATTCAGTAGAAATTTTTAAAAAGAACGAAATTTGTCATGGGAGTTCAGCTAGCATGCTTGCCTGCACGAAATAATTTTTGGGTCTAATGACTTGGGTGGGAACCATAAATTTTTAGGTTCAGTCATTTCTACGTTGAAATTAGAGCGAAGTGGTACACAACAGATGGGGTACGGGCGAACCCTTTGGAAGAGGATGATGGGAAAAAAGGGGTCTCTTGTCCGAAACGCGATCGACGACACGCAGAGCCGAACCAACTGTCGTCCAGTCACGAATTACTTCGCGGTTACGGTTGCTTTACTCCAGTTAGCGCTGAGAACAACCCTAGCCAACCGTTTTCGCATGTTTTCCCACAAGAGTTGGCAGCAGTGGTTGAAAATTTTGTGGAGTCCTGGGACCTAAGTCCACCAAATAGTTTGCTTTCCCAGCCCACACAACTTCCACAATTCTAGTTTGTTGTTGTTATGTTTTCAAAAATATCATTCCGAACTTCATTTGAAAGATTTAGAATAGCAGTAGGAAACATAAAAGCGATAAAAGTTCTGTCAGCCAGCAGAATGGTGGTACGGAGGCAGGCATTTACTGCTCTTGTTGTTTTTTTCTCATTCGCACTTTTAGCTCTTAGAAAAATTCCTTGTGTTATTAGCAAATTTTAGTGTAAACATAGGGTTTTTTTTACTTAACTTTTCTAAAACCAACAGCATCTCGAATAATTGAAATCATTTAACATTCGATCAACACCGATTTGAGTGGTGTTACAGAGTATTGTCATTTGTAAATTTTATAGCTATCAATTTTGACATTTTATTTTTGAGTCTAATATACCTATTAAATTGTAAACAATTAGGTGAACAGAATACCGCCACAACTTTTTTTTTTCGTTCAAAACCAGAGTGAAGGGAGAAAAAAAAAGTCGTAAGCAACGGTAGCAACCAGGCTTGGAGTAAATTACGAAAAAATGTAATCGATTACGATTACGATTACGAGCGTGGAAAATTTGAGATTACAATTACAATTACGATTACAACCCTCTGCCAAATCGCTATTACGATTACAGCAACGATTAGATTACGCAAAAAATGTAATCGATTACGATTATTATCTGCCGATTACGATTTTGATTACACGATTACAGATTTGTAAGAAATATTTATAGACAGAGGAGGATCCAGAAATTTTGAAATGGGGAGGCGTCAAGTTTTAATGTGCTAGTTTTATACCTTATCAGTTGAGTGGAAGAAAAACGAAACATGTAAAAGTACTTTCTTAAAAATATTACACAATATTACACAGTTAGTAATATTTTTATAGCATTTTGTCAATTTATTCTTGTAAAAATTACTATGAGGAAAAATATAAATATATGCAATTTTCAAATTGTTTTAATGTAATTAGTATTAGAAGAATAAAATTCTCAAATGATATTCTTATAAGATTTAACATTTTTCATACCTAATGCATGCAGGAGCGCCCCGATGGGAGGTCACGGGAGGTCATTGTGACCTTCCAATAATTTTCGTGTTCGGCACATTTTGCTGACGATTCGGCAATTTGAAGGCAATATTACAATATTGAGATTACTTGTTCTTTTTAGTTTTTAGAATTTTTTTACAAAAGATGCCTAATGTTTTTTCTCACTAAATGTTATGCATGTACGACATGTGTGCGTGCTTGTATTGTATCATTCGGTAAAATAATATCATTCGGTTTTCATTAAAAAAAATCGGAACTTCATTCGGCAAATTGATGATTTTCCCCCTCCCAAAAATTTTAGTTCGGGGCGCCCCTGAATGCATGGATAAAATTTTTGTTTCAATGAGAGCAAGATTGATAAGTGTTGTGCAAATCATAAAATGTGTTTTTCATCGCGGGGCAGTATATATATAATGTATATAACATATATAATGCTCATTCGCGACAGCAGTGTCATAGCTGAAGAATTATGATTTTTGATCCACTAATTTTATAGAGATGATTGTAACTAATGTGTAATCTTAACTTGAGGATTTATTTATTTATTTTGCGTGTGTGTGAGACCATTTTATAATAATATTTTATGTCACAGTTTTTAAGGTATACTGAAGTGCTATTATTGGCACTAAAAACATGAAATTAAAATAATAAACATTAATACAAAAGTAAATTATCTTTTTGTGCTTTGAATAATTTCAATAAATGCTTAAAAATAAATCATAGGCATTTAGTCTTGTTCATAAGCAATGTTTTAAGAATCTGTAAATACATCACTTTTTCTTTTATATGCTTAATGATTAAAAGAATTATCAGCATTAAAGTGTAAAGCATAAACTTAAGATTAAATTACATGTGAAAATATTTTTAAAAAAAGTCACCAGATCGCAAATGAGAGTGTTGTATTGCAAATATATATTGAATAACTAAGGCACAGTTGCAAATTCCCTCTTCTTTTGAAAAATGTCCTCATCTTTTACTAATGAAAGGAAAAGGGAAAAAATCAAAAACCATGCAACTGTTTTGAGTCCTGTTAAGCCGAAAAGTATGTGTTAGTAATTTGATACTGCTGTCCTCGCCGGAGGAAGGGCAGGGTAGGGCAGCTTTGTTTGTAGCTATCATTGACAGTTGATGAAAGAGAAAATTGATGACCCATCCTAAAAATCAGGAGAGACGGCCTTGTCATAGAGCCTACGGTTGCAAAGCACTTACGTCAGGGCTCGCTTTATGACTCTCCAGACGAGCACAAAACAACTTGCTGTCTTTCTGCAGCTTGCATTGAACCGAGACCCCCCGAGACAAAGAACACGCTCCTTCCCTCGAGTGATTTTTCCCGGGGGCCGCGATTGAATTCTTATGTTTTAGCGAACGCAACTTAGAAGCTTTCACTTTCAGCAAGTCCAGATTACACGATTACAAGGCTAAATTACGATTATTTAAAGTAAGATTACAATTACGATTACGGAAGAAATACTTGATTAAAATTACGATTACACGATTACGAGAGTCTCATTTCCTAATTATGATTATGATTACGATTACCAAAAAATGTAATCGATTACACAGATTACGATTACGTAATCGGCGATTACTCCAAGCCTGGTAGCAACTTAAAGCAACTCTTCAGAAAATTTTACTTGTCTGAGTTATTGATAATTTGACATATTCTTCTAACTTATAGAAACTTGTCGACAGCAAAGAAGAAAAAAAAAAAAATCAAGCACTCGTTCCTTCCCTCTTTTTTTTTTCTATGA
>JAXGGA010019257.1:0-20408 GCA_038373865.1 Uloborus plumipes
TCATATCTTTCAATTTTGTACCGCTTTCTTTTCTTTCTTTTTTTTTACGTAAATTGTAAAGAAATTGTAGAATTTTCATCACGTGGCATCTCGGAACTCTATCTTCTTGAGGTAGTACCATCCCTTGGCCATAGCTTCCAATAATCATGCACGGTGGAAACATTTTCACCAAGTTTTTCTGCAATATCGCGAAATGAAAATCCACCTTCTCGTAGCCAAATTGTACGGCCTTAAAGTTCTTAAAGGCATTTCTGGCTAACATAAACGCAATGCGTCAAATTTCACGGAAAAATAATACTCACGAGCTTTGCAACACACGTTTAAAACTAGCCTCATCAATGTCATGTCACAAGGCTTCATCAATGTCAACGTCACAACTAAAAGATGACATTGAACTTCAATTAATGTAACCTTTCAGTTGTATAAGCAAGCCTACCAAATTTCGTTTATCATGTTAATATTCCTCTTCTCCGACATTGTGCAGTTTAATAAATTACTGAAATATTGCAGTTTTAAAATAAAATTTAAAAAAAAACGTTAGTTCTTTCCTACAACTAGAAGCTTTACTTGTTCTTCTTTTTTTAACTCTCATTTTTTAGCCTACTTTCCGTTAAAAATAAAAGAAAGACGAAAAAAGTATTAAAAGTAGCATGATGCATCTAAAAAATATCGCCAAGTTAAAAAAAAAATAAAAAGGTAAAATGAATATCGAAAAATTAAAAATTTGAAAGTAGGCATTGAGATGGGGAATTTGTGTGTCGGTCGGTCGGTCTGTCGGTCGGTCTGTCTGTCTGTTCCCCCCCCCCCCTAATAACTTTTGAATGTCCATTCCGATTTGGACAAACTTTTTTTTGTTGGAAAGATCTCGGCGAGTACAGCTCATTCCCATGATTTTTCGATTTGAACAATTTTTGGTTCAACTTTGAACCGTTCAAACAACCTGTCCCGCGATGCTAACTTTTGAGTGAACAGTCCGATTTGAACAAACTTTTTTTTGTTCGAAAGATCTTATCAAGGATACTTCATTCCCGTATTTACATTTCCGATTTGAACAATTTTTCGTTCAACATTGAACCGCTCAAGCAAGCTGTCACCCCTAATAACTTTTGAGTGAACAGTCCGATTTAAATCAACTTTTTTTGTTCGAACGATCTCAGCAAGGATACTTCATTACCGTATTTAAATTTTCAATTTGAACATTTTTTCGTTCAAGATTGAACCGTTCAAGCAACCTTTCCCCACCTAATAACTTCTGAGTGAACCATCCGAATGGAATAAACTTTTTTTTGTTGGAAAGATCTCGGAGAGTACAACTCATTCCCATAGTTGATTTTTCGATTTGAACAAGTTTTGGTTCAACTTTGAACCGTTCAAACAACCTATCCCGCGATACTAACTTTTTAGTGAACAGTCCGATTTGAACAAACTTTTTTCGTTCGAAAGATCTTATCAAGAATACTTCATTCCCGTTTTAAAATTTCCGATTTGAACAATTTTTCGTTCAACGTTGAACCGTTCAAACAAGCTCCCACCCCTAATAACTTTTGAGTGAACAGTCCGATTTAAACAAACTTTTTTTTGTTTGAAAGATCTCGGCAAGGATACTTCATTACCGTATTTAAATTCTCAATTTGAATATTTTTTCGTTTAACATTGAACCATTCCAACAACCTTTCCCCACCCAATAACTTTCAAGTGAACCGTCCGAATTGAATAAACTTTTCTTTGTTCGAAAGATCTAGGAGAGACTCATTCCCACATTTCACTTTTTAATTTGAACCATTTTTCGTTCAATGATGAACCGTTCAGAAATTTTTTAACATGAGCGCCTACGGGGAAATTTAAATTGAATGTTGATTCTGAACTTAAAGGCGGATTTCCTTCAAACTAACTTTGTAAGAAAATGGTTTTGATAAATAATGTATTGTAAAGTACTTTTCTGAATAATCTTCTGTGAGGACTCTGATTCCGACTCCGACTCCGCAAACATGGCGGAAATGCAGGCTCAGAAAAAAATGACTGACTGGGCAGACGATTTTTTGTTTATTTATTTATTTGTTTTGTTTAATTTATTATTATTATTATTGTTTTTTTTTGGCAGACGATTTTTTTTGTTAACAAAAATTTTTCATTCACGAGAGCATTTTATTCTTTATTTATATTTAACAACTGGCAACGGATTAAAAATGAAATTCGAGACATTTTATTAACGAACGATTTTTTTTTTCTTTCTTTGATAAAATGTGTTTTGATGTACTTTGTACTTTTTTTTTTGAAAACGATTGAGGAATTTTTCTACGGAAGAACTGTAACAGTTACATTCTTTAAATGGTGCGACAAAACTTTATTTACTCGTTTATTTACTTTTTACGTGTCTATTTCATCTGATGAGAGGGGTATATTTTGCTTTTAGAAATCAGCTTTAAGTGCTATAAAGGTATGTTTGACATAATTTTCAGTCTCAGATAATTAATAGAATATTAATCAGATGCTAGAATGCCGATGTCGATGTACGGGAAAGTAGGCTCGTTTAGTTCTTGACAGAACTTCTTGTCTACAATTACTAACCTGCTTTCAAAACATTGAAACTCAATAGTAATTGCTGTCAAGTTAACAATAGAGCTAAGAAAAGCAAGCTGTGTGAACCATGTAAAAAAAAACAGTATAGTTTTGCTACTGAAAGCTTACAGGTACTGCACTGATTATACCAACTGGGGACAAAGGCTTACAGCTCCCATCTCAGTTTTCGCGACGAGGGCTAATTATCATGTACACTAGGTAATCATTTTATCAACCCACTGTCGATACGACATGAGAATCGAGCCCGAGTCTGTGGAAATGCGAAGCGTTTACACTACACCACTGGGCTCCAGTTTATTACGGATAGTACTATAAAAATTGGACCAAGAAGCATAATGCAACGAGTTAAAAGGAAACGCTAAAGCAAGGTGCTAAAACTTCAACTATTAAGTAGTCCTAAGTAGCCTATTGTAGAGTGTTACAGCGGAAAACGAATTCACGTGACTTTTCTAGTATGCGTCCCCCCCCCCCTTTTTTTGCGGGAAAGTGTCTTGTTTTAGAAACCATCTGGTTGAAATAATTAGTTGAGCACATATTATAAACTGAATAAAACATATGAACTACAAAACTCACATTATTTATTAAACACGTTTATTAGGGAAGAACTTTGCTTTTACTCTTACATAAAACATACATTTTATTACTATACATTGCATTTAAAACTGCTTTATTTGTTTCATTTTCAAAACCCCGAACGTGGTAACATTTTTTTATCAAGCATTCCTCACTCTTCACTAAACATTGTAGTTTCGCAGCGATTTTTTTTTTTCTGTTTGTGCTATTAAAGCAATATGTGAAAATTCCCGTGTCATGTTTTAGCAATAAACCGTTTCTCACAAGAACAAAACAACACCTAAAGCTCCTGGAGCTTTTGACTCTCTGCTTCTTTCAATTGTGCGAAAGCCAATTTTCGGGAAACAGAATCATTATCTTAAGGATAGCTCCAGCTGCGAAACATCGTTTTCGCGGCGCGATTACACCCCATAAGCATAAAAGAAGGAAACGATTTCTTGAGAACAAAACAATACTTTCGTTGTCACTCTTAATAATAAGAATATCGTAACAATAGATACTATCTCCTCGTTTTTACTCTTTATTTTGGCTATTTGAAAGGAATTCGGGAAAGAAAGTAATATGAAGGCGTTCCTTTTATTTGTTTACAGTATTTTTGTGCTGTGTTCCGCAGAAGTTTATTACCACTTTCTTCCACTTAAATGCATGACGGTTAGTAAAATAATTAATTTTTTTCGCGCAATTCATTCATTCAACCGTTTTGGTTATATCAGTTTGGTTTTATTTTCCTTATTTTAGAAAAAAAAAGGAGCGACTGAAGAGCTTACATTTCATATATACATGACTTCTCCAACTTTACAGTATTTTTAGAACATTCGTATAACCAGAGAAATTGTTTTGATTTCAACTTCTTGAGTTAAATATCCCCAACAATTTATCTTTGAAGAACATAGAACAACGTTTTTGGTATATAGTTGGAAATAGGGGCCTTAGTTGGAACTAGAGCCGCTATATAGACAGCTGATGCATCAAGCTTAAGTTTCACCACTTTGGATCCAACTCAGTTACTTCTACTTTCATTTTTCATCGTTGCGGAGCTAGAGTTGCCAGCGCCAATTTTCAGGACATTGCCAAGCTTTGTTAAATTTACGTGAATAGTTACCAAAAATCAATAACTTGAAAATAAGTCAAGGTCCGAATAGATCAATGTTGATATGAATAAATATATTTGACCAATGAAAAATTTTGTCCTAAGAATGTTCTTTCGCAATTTGTATTTTTTCACTTATAAATTGAGCAATGATTTTATTATAATTCAACTCGAATTTAAAATACTGTTAAAAAGTACAAAATTATTTTAATTCACAATGCAGAAGAGTTATATTCCGTCATATTTTAAGCCATTGCCGCCACGTAAGTAACAGCAGATATCTTTTTAGTTTGTTATTATTTCTTTTTTTTATTAATGAAATGATTTTTACACACATGAAATGTTTTACTTCAGTGTGTAAACACTACGCGGGAATAGTACATTAAGTATCTGTCTACATCCAGCACTTGTTAAACTGTGTAAAATATTTAAAATTTAGTGGCACTTTTGGTAAAATCCTACTTTAGGGTCCGGGTTTGGCGATTTTTTTCAGACTGTAGCTTAAGGTTGCAACCATTTAGCTTAAAATCGCCAAACAATCCAATCATCCAATGATAATTCTTTGGTTGCCAGATTTAATAATTTATCGCCGGACCTTAAACTAGGATTCATCCGCACTTTTATTTAAGAACATAATGTGATGCTAATACATTGGCGCCTTTTACCTTGGCGCCAGACACAAAGACAATAAAGAATACAATGAGTATAATATATGTGGTGCTCTTTCATCTTCTTCTTCTTTTTACTTATCTCAGGTTGTCTAGCTGGACTAGACAACCCCCATTAAATCATAAATGTTCATGGCGAGGAGAATAAGCATCTTCAATGACCCTAAGGTCTGGGGCACCGGAAGTTGGCACTTTCATAGTCCGTAATATGGCTACTTTTTTGTTAAAGGTTCGTCACTTCGTTATGCTAGATGTTTGATTTCCACCTTAGCGACCTTCAAAAAAAAAATGCTTAAAGTGGTTGGAGATATCTACAAGTATATGGCAACCCTCGAGTTTAGAATTTAATGTTAATGATTCTCGCCAACTACGAATTTTTCATTTGCTACAGTGATAGCAGTATTAAAATCGCCAAAAATAAAAAATTCGCCAAATAACGCTCCTTTAGCTGAAAAATAATATATAATGTCTCAGTAACGTAATAATTATAAGCAGCAAACATTTTTTAAATGCATCAAAAATTTGTCACGAAAAAGAAGAAATCTTGTTGATGTGGAATTTATCTGATAACTGTACCTTAATGTGTTTATCTTAGACACCCTAGGTATCAACTTTCCGCTCATGACGCATAAAAAACATAAATGGAAAATTTTACTACTTTGCACTTTAATTGATGTAAACGGGGCTAACACCTTCGCTTAGCCGACTGATCTACAGATCGACGATTTAAAATCTCGCATAAAGGAATGCACAAAGATAATTTTACGATTATATATGTTTTAGATGCTATATTTTTTAGGTTTTCTAGTGGATTTACTCATTTTTAAAAGATTAATCGATTCCATGCTTTTTTTCTTTTTTTTTCTTTTTATCGAAACGTTTCTTTTTCACCAGAGGCCAGCGAAGCCGGTGACAAGTTCCGATGTCCAGCTTTCAGTGCAACAGAAAAAGCAATTCCTCAGAAGGGAAATATTTTTGTTGGAGGTCCATTACAAGACCCGCCCCCCAAGCCACGCATGAGATTTCACAAGCATTCCCTGTACGAAGATATTTTTGTGGAGCACAGTCCGATACCCATTGCTCGGCAGAAAATGGAATCTGCTTGGGTGGATCCAGTGGGAACGAGCGGGGAAATCCGAGGTGAATCTTCTTATGAGAATAACTTTCTATGGCCTCAGGGAAAGGCGAGAGCACGTCAAATTCCATTGGAGTCTACGATTGGTCTAGGTATACTTCCTATTCTGGGTCCGAAGAAAAACGACGAAGAGGAAGTGAAGTCAAAAGAAGACTTCCCGAGAAGTGAAACACAGAAGAAAGACTCAGTGACACGGTAAGTTGTAAATATTGTTACAGTGAAGTGTACAATAATTACGAAGGAGGAGAATGCTGTAAAACGTAAGAAAAATATTAAGTAAAAAAAGTATTTCCTGCTATATGCGTGCTGAAAAAATGTAACGTGTGCTTTTTATCACACATCATTACTATTTGACCACGGATGATGTGGAATTGGCAAACTTCCACGTTAGACCAGTCCATCTGCATAAGGGAGAACAGGGAAAACAAAGATGCTCGTATTTGATTATTTTAGTATGATTCTATCTTATTAAAAGACTGACTCACATCTGCAATAGCTGAAATCCCTTAAAACTAATCGATGTGCCCGTTTCCTAGAGCAAACTGGATGTTAGCCTTTCCGTATCATTCGTGGTGGGACAGTAGTGTTTTGTCATTTGATTCGTTCAGAATCAAATGACAATAATGATTAATGTTTCTGATAATGCAATATATCAGAAACCACTAGATCTCATTAAAAATTGAATATAAAATAAAGAGTTTTAAGTCAAAACCCCTTTAGATCCATTGTTTCGCTTTCCAATTGTGGAGTTTGAGAAATGTACTTAGCTGGTTTTGATTCTAAACGAATCATTTATGGGATTTTTCCAGGAAGTAGTTTTCCGTTGCGTCCCTCGCCTTTTTTTAGCCAGCCTTCCCGTTTAGATAAAATAAAGACGAAACAAGCATTGAAAGTGCCCTAATAAATCCAAATAAATATCGCCCAAAAAAAAGGCCAAAAAAAAAAGTAAAAAGGAAATAAAAACGTTTTGAGATGAGGAAAATGTGTGCCAACACTAGAAGCTCCAATTAAATAGAAAGTTTAAGTTTTAAGAGTATACAGGAAAGGGGTGGGACAAAACTTATCACGATGACGCAAGCGATAGTCTTCTGTTCCCCAGCCCCCCATAAGTTGGAAAATGAGAAACGCACCAAGAACTAACGTATGCTGGTATTGTACTCTTAGCCAAACGAGGTTTTGAACAACTCATGCATTCTGTGTAATTTGTGAAACAATTTGGCTGATATTAACCTAAAACAAGAAATTATGAATTAATGTTAATAGCTTTTATCTTGCTTAAAATATGTAGAATAGAGATGTGAGCGATAAATTCTGTACACGCAAGCACACATTCACATACAAACAAAAAATTCATAATCTTGTTATTTAAAGCATTTTTTTCACAAACCTAATCATATTTTGTTAAAAAATGGAAGAAAACATTTATTTTTTGTTATTTTGCAAATGATATCTTTCAATTATCTGCAGTAAGCTATCTTACTGGGAGGAGCATTGCCATCCTGGGAAGCCAGTTGAAAGAGTAATAGAACGACTAACTACTCATGAATTGGATTATATTCTCCCTCCTGATAACTGGTACAAGAAACTGAAAGACGATAGAAAACATTCCGCTAAAAAGAAGAACGCAGTTGATGAAGAGTTGAAATTTACTGGGGATTTTGCTACAACCTCTACTGCGATGAGAGACTATCAGAATCCAAAATTACTGGTACGTTATTTCATAGCCTAGGTTAATGGCAACATTTAAATAATGGCAGTATATTGTTGTGAATACGTTAATAAAATTGTGACACTGTGTATATTCAACTGTAATACTTTAATATTGAAAAAAAAAGGTAAAAAGAAGCACCAATGCAAAAAAAAAAAAGAAAACTACATTAGAAACAATTAAATTACTTCATTCATAGCTCTTGTCTTCTGCAATGTGGCGCATGACCAAAATTTTAGTATCGAAATACCCTACAAGTCATGTATGAAAATCTGAAAGTTGTCATAAATTTCAAAACATATAATATTCGTAATGATCAAAACACAGTAATTAGCTGAAATGAAATCATCACAAAAGAGCACAAACCGTAAGATAAGTGATGGGACAACTCCATGAACATTCTGATGGAATTGACGTTCGAAAACTGACAAAAGTACAAGGGACGTGGAAGGGTCCCGCCGTTAAGAAAACCAAACAAGACCCATAAAGATCTCTAGGGTTTATTTTTGGTGTAGGGGAAGACCGCCTATATTGGACCCCCTAAGAACAGGAGGCCTATGTCGCTCAATGTGAAGCAAAACAAAAATACAAAATAGGGCATCGTAAGCTAAATTTAATCAGGAACCACCCTAGGAGCTTATATTTTCTAAAAATATGGAAATTATTTTGTAAAAAATTATCTTACAAAAAGTTGCAAAAGTCCAATTTAGGAATATATGCGCCTATATTGAACCATGCGCTTCTTAAATTGGACCGTACCAGAAAATCATAGAATAATTTATATTTGAACTATACATCTTTTTTCCAGGATTTGCAATAGAATTTCTTTTGCTTCGGTCTCATTTAGGCAGTGTTGATACACTCACCGATAGCATTTCATGTATTTTTGCGCTTCATCTCTATGACAAATATTGCAATAACAATTGTTTTGTACAGTTTCTTGCTTATTCTTGTGTGACTTTTTCTGTTCTATGCTTCTTTCATACGGCGTTAGAATGATTGCTGAGATAGCCTTCCTTTTTAAGTTATATATTTTTTGGGTAAATTGATATGTGAGCCTGGCCTTTATAAAATCATAGTTGAAGTTGACAATCATGCTTTGATGAGAACTATCCGCTGATTATGCAGAGCTTGTACTAATTTAAGTCGTAGCTAGTTCTTGTACATGGTGTACAACAGTACAACTTACACTGAACATGTAGCCTGCTCACTTTGAGTAGTTTTATCTGGACTACCTACATCGAACTCTGCTCCAGCCAAGTCAATGCCGCTAAACACATGTCAATTAACAGGCCAAACTCCTGTTGTTTAGAATCAACTCACAACATTTGCCATGGCCTTGATTGAGGTTTACCCATAAGAGTTACCAAACGGTTCTTCTATTCGATATTGGGTAATGGATCTCATTGGATGTTCTCGCATCCATGTATCACACACTCGATTAAAATATGTAGACAGAGGCTGAAAAAAGATAACATCTTGCATGGTGTGCTTTAAGAGAAAGCATTATTATATCGCTCTCGTTAACCAAGTTTATTGTATCTATGTTCTTGGTTTAACGGCTTTGATGCAATATTGTATCAACTGTGGTGAGTTATCGTTTGTGATTCAACCTTTTTTTAAACAAGCATATTGCTCACCAGGGGGTGCCTTTACGATAAGCAAATACATGGAACGTATTCTTTTGAAAATAAGCATGGGGAGGGAGGGGAGTGTAGCAATTCTGTTGCACTCATGCAGCAAATAGCAAGTGTGTGTCTAACACGTTCACCACACATTACTGCTCCAAACTGGTGTTTACTTTTATATGTCGATATATTTTGGGCTTTGGGGCAGTGAAAAGACCGGTTTCATCTACATTGAACATTTTAGTAGCATATTAATTGTTTCTTTTTAAAATCTTTTCAAGCAAATGAAAGAATTTCATTTTTTTCCCTCGGTAAACCAGCATAAATTTTATTCAAACTAATAACTATGTTTAACAACCTGAAACTGCAACTTGATGGAAAAAGAGAGAAAAAAAAATATTTCAAGAATTTGCAGCTTGATAAAAATGTGCATGAATAAAATGTGCTTGATAAAAAAAATGAATATCGTGAATAGGTGTTAAAGTATGCTTAAAATAATCTTAACTACGCTATTAAATCAGATGAGTCACTTATTTAATGTTACAATTAATGAAAAGTCTTACTTAAAATCGTATTCTTAAATTGGACCACCGGTCCAATATAGGAAAATTTTTTCGGTCCAATAAAGGAAAACATGTCATTTTTTATTCTTCAGCTTATTTCTCTGTCAAAAATTATCACAATCGCGCATGTGAATACATAGATGTGATCCTTATTAAACACAGATTATCATGCTGTAACAGCAGTTTACCTCAGCTTACAAGTTTTAGTACTATCTTACTAGGTACAAGACCGCAAAATAAGATTTTACACGTTTCCAACATAAATCATGCCGTAACTCACGCTACACAGTTCGAAGACTGGTGAAACTTCATACACATTGATTTTATTCCTAAAACTTTATGTATCTACCGTTAAAGTTTAGCATAGATCTCTGTACTAGATTTTAAGCCCGAGGTCCAATTTAAGCAGTGGTCCAATATAGGCGGTCTTCCCCTACTAAATCTCCAGTGGCCCCTGACGACTTATACCAAAGCGAAATTTCCATGAACATTAGGGATAGGGGTAATCAAAGTTTAAAAATTGCTAGAGAAGTTAAAGATTTAAAGACTAAAGAGTTGGGGAGATTTATTTGGCGCGGAAACAGAAGTTTTTAGGGAGATTAAGTCTACGTGAATCAACGATAGGAAAGTTCAACAATATTCGAAGTATGTAAGAACTATAGCAATCAAGTGTCGTTATACGCAACATTTTTTAGTATGACAATTGTACGATAATGGAAGGGGGGGGGTGCACAGTACAAAAATGCGAAAAAAATCGACTTATAAAGAAATGTAAAATAAGAAAAACGTATAGTAAAAAAGAAGGTTTAAAAATAAAAATTAGAGATAGTAAGAAGAAAGAAACTTGGTGCTACAATCCTTAAACAGAAACCCTAGTTTGAGAGAAGTTTAATCTGTCAGAAGAAGAAGCTCACCTTTCTGTTTTTATTTAATAAATTGCCACTGTGATTATGTTTTTCAGAAAGCGTTTATGGACTAAACTCAGATGGAAATTACAATTTCAAGACCTGCCGCAAGGGAAAAAAAAAGTCAAATTAATTGGTAAATTTTTATGTATTTTAAAATTAGTGTAATAAAAACTTTGTAAAACTCCGTACTTCAATATTATACATACTTCATAAAAAATGTGACACTACAATAAATGTAAATCGCTTTGGAGTGAATTTTTGCATTTTCCCGCTTACTTTGAACGAAAAATGAAGCGACGAATAGCTTTTGACGTTGTTTAACAGGACTCAGTTGCCGTCTTTGACTAATTGCCGTTTCGCCTGAGCGGTTGTAAAAATAAAGAAAACTAACAAAACGTCTCATAAAATACTGGAAAAACAGATGTTGTTATTTTCGTTGAATATAACATGCATTTGAATTTCAATGCTTGTGCATATGTAGTTTAACACGCTTGTAATTGATCCTTTCTTGTAAAAATATCCTTGTACCCACTTGCACTTCTTTCTTATTTTCTGTGCCTTCTTTCGACATTCTACCCTCCAAAAGTCCTTCTTGAAAGATTGAAAACGATTTTACGAGAAGTATTATTCCATTTTATTTCATTTATGTTTAGTCCAAACGTGATTTTTTTTTAAATAGTTTTGTTGTCTTGACAATCAAACATATTTTACATACAAACCGCGAGACGGAAAGTAAATATCCACAAACTGCGTGACCCGGAATTGCATGAGCGCTTCGTGCCTTTAAAGTAGTGAGGAAAGTTTCAACTAACCGCTCGCCGCCAAGGCAGCTCGCTAAAAGGCGCTTTGCACTTTTTACATTTTCCAGCATCAAAAAATAATTCGAATCGTTGAGATATTGCACGGGAGCTTCACGCCTAAAAAAGGAGTAAGACAAGTTTCTACAAACTCGCCGCCGTGGCGTTTCTCTGCGCTTCAAGGCCTTACTTTATCTCTGCATCAAAAAAGCATTCGAATTGTCGAGAGGAATAAAGGGAAAGATATTCGGGTTGGTTATTTTGTTCAGAAAAGAAACTGTATACTCTAATGGTACTTCGTTTGATTCTCGACTGTGGTTTTTTTTTGGCAGAAGTCAAGTTTCTATATCGGGTTTTTTACTTCCTTTTACGTAGTAAAGGAAGTATTGTGTTTGCGAAAAAAAATTTACTCAAATTTGGGTCTAAATTTTGATTTTGCTCACCCCCAAATGAATATTGAGTCGTTTTTTTGACCTGTCAGCACGTGCATATGTACCTACCAACATATAACAAGCAGAAAAATCCTTTTCAACCACCCCCGAGTTAATGACGACGAATTTTCTCGTGACGTCTGTATATACGCATGTATGTGAGTATGTATGTGCGTAGATATGTCGCATAACTCAAAAACTATATGCCGTAGATGCTTCTAGTTTGGTAGATAGGCTCTGCGGGGCGTCTAATTGTGCATCTCCCCTTTTTGGTTGCATTTGCATGTTCCCAAAGGGGTGTTTCACCCCTTTTTTGGGACAAATCAGTGTTAAATTCAATGCAGACATAAGTGATATGAATTGGCGCTACCACTTGGCGATATATCGACAAGCGTTTGGTCTTCAAGTGCTTAATGCCAACTTGGCGACATATCGCCAAGTTGGTGACAAATATGGCATTTTTATTTATTTTCTAGCTGCGTGGCCCGGCACTGCACGGACTTTAAAGTAGTGAGGAAGGTTTAAACAAAGTACTCGCCGCCAAGGCGGCTCGCTTTTAAGTAATGAGGACAGTTTATACAAACTACTCGCCGCCAAGGCGACTCGCTTTTAAAGTTGTGAGGAGACTTATTTGAAACCTATGTACCCACTATATAAGAAAAAAAAAACACCTTAAAACCAAAAAATAATAAAACAATACCCAATATAAAAATACCACGCACTTTTATTATGTGTTTAGATAAGTACCCATGTTGTACTAAACCATGACAAATCAAATTATATATTTAGATTAGTAACTATATGCAACCATTAAAAAAAGTTAGATTCATTTGAAGCCCACGTATATATGTGCTACATAAGGAAAAAAACGTTAAAAGAATAATTAAACACTACCCAATATACAAATACTATGCAATTAAATTATGTGTTTAGTATTAATGATACAAAATAGTAAAAACGTTACAAAATATGACGAATCATATTATTTACTTAGATTAGTAACTATCTTAAATCATTAAAAGTAAAAAAAGAAGGTTTGACTCATTTGAAACCTAATTACCTACCTATTACATAAGAAAAAAAAAGTCAAAAGAATAAGAAAACAATAGCAGTACGAAACAAAAACTATATCGACAAAATCTGCGGTCTTCCCCACTATTTTTTGAAAGTTAAAAGGCACGTTTGTTGTCAAATATCAAATTGCTACATTGTGTCACAGTTAAATATTAAAGGCTAAAATCTTTGCAATTGTACCGAACTAAAAGGAATTATTTGCCTTGTTATTATCATCATAGGAGGGCCTTGAAACACCGTAAAATAAAATGCTTTTAAGAAACAAAATGAAGAAAAGGGAACCAACAATGAATTTAAAAGATGTCGGCATAGCAACGCAACAAAACGTTAATAATCTACTTATATTAAAAACTGAGTATCTTTCTAACTATCTTTCGTTCTAACTATCTTTCTATGTCACGCTTCTTTCTCCTGAACGCCAATGAACTTAAAGTCGAACCAGGTACCGATAGATAGGTAATTGTTCAAGCTTCATTAGTTTCAATCTATATAATTATACGATTTTAATTAGCGAAGATATCAATTAATAAGTAGTCAAGTTTAAAGCGATTAAGCCTAATAAATGATTAAATATGAAATCCATTCTTGCAAACCGTCGTTGCTATGAAACAGTGATAACAATGATAATGAGAATTTTGAATGAAGGCTTAACTAAATCAAACACGAAACTCATAAGCAGGCCACTTACGTAGAATTTTTATCGCTAGCTACTGGTAATATTTTGAAACATTTATGTGTTGAAGAGCCATCTACTTATATTAAAAACTGAGTATCTATGTCTGCTTTTTTCCTTTGAGCGAGCTGAACTTAATGAAACTTTCCTCACCATCTTGAAGGCGCGAAGCATCTCAATAATTCGAATGATTTTTTTATATAGGAAACAAGTAAAGGCGTGAAGCGCCTGTAAGCGAGCCGCCTTGGCGGGGAGTAGTTTCTTTAAATTTTTTACTCACTACTTTCAGGGCACGAAGTGCCCGTGCAACGCCGGGCCACGTGCGTGGTATGTCTTGAAATCGACTGAACATTAAATTATATCAAATAATACAACTTCAGAATGAGGTAAAAGTTAGAGAGGGGGACGTTATGCATCAACATGCCGCAGGAAGCTAATCTAGCTGCCCTGGCAGCTAGTCTACTAATATTAAAAACTGAGTAGCTTTCTAACTTTCTTTCTGACTATCTTTCTAACTATCTTTCTATGTCACGCTTCTTTCTCCTGAACGCCAATGAACTGAAAGTCGAACCAGGTACCGATAGATAGGTAATTTTTCAGGCTTCATTAGTTTCAATTTATATAATTATGCGATTTTAATTAGCGAATATATCAATTAATAAGTATTCACATTTAAAGCGATTAAGCCTAATAAATGATTAAATATGAAATCCATTGCTGCATTGTAAAACGTGGTTGCCATGAAACAGTAATAAAAATGATAATGAGAATTTTGAATGAAGGCTTAACTAAATCAAACACGAAACTCATAAGCGGGCGACTTACATAGTATTTTTATCGCTAGCTACTTGTAATATTTTGAAACATTCATTTGTTGAAGAGCTATCTACTTATATTAAAAACTGAGTATCAATGTCTGCTTTTTTCCTTTGAGCGAGCTGAACTTACTGAAACTTTCCTCACCATCTTGAAAGCGCGAAGCATCTCAATAATTCGAATGATTTTTTTTATACAGGAAAAAAGTAAAGCCGTGAAGCGCCTGTTAGAGAGCCGCCTTGGCGGGGAGTAGTTTCTTGAAATTTTCCCCACTACTTTCAAGGCACGAAGTGCCCGTGCAACGCCGGGCCACGTGCGTGGTATGTCTTGAAATCGAATGAACATTAAATTATATCAAATAAAACTTCAGAATGAGGTAAAAGTTAGAGAGGGGGACGTTATGCATCAACATGCCGCAGGAAGCTAATCTAGCTGCCCTGACAGCTAGTTTGATCAAAAAAGAGGTTTTCAAACTCAAAGTTCAAACGCTTTTAACTTTTTTTCTAGTGGAGATAAAAGCCTGGTTCTTCGACTTAAGTCGAATCAATTCTGGGGTTAAAAATATCGCTCTATCCAATGGCGTAAAAATCAAAACTGTGGAATAATTAGTTTATTTTTTATTGATGGTTTTAATGAACCAAATATTGCAAGAAATCGGGTGAAGCCTTGCAAAAGGCAAGTTTAAAAATTGAATAACTCGTGCTGTGTTTAAGTTAGAGAATCGGAACAAACTGCATATGACGGAGAAAATTTTTCTGCTTCCAACGATATTTAACATTAATATGTGCAAGTAATTTTTAACCCCAGTATTCGGCGATTTGTGTGAAAATTGCCTTGAATTCGAATAAAATCTATATATAACATTATTATTTTTAGTAAAAACAATAACTCCTATAGCCTAAAACCTTCCTGGATAAATGGACTATTCAACACAAAAAGAATTTTTTAAATCGAACCAGTGGTTCCTGAGATTAGCGCGTTCAAACAAACAAACAAACAAACTCTACAGCTTTATATTATTAGTAAAGATTTATTTATTTACTAGCAAAAATACCCGGCGTTGCCTGGGCCAGTAAAAATATCGAGAAACAATTTATAATCGCCTTTTTTTTCCTAAACTAAAAGAACTCAAAACGTACCGCTTTGACGATTTAAAATGTCGCTAAATTTGCGGTAATTGTTTTGGGATACCTAGGATAATTTTGCTCTCCTCCCTACTTTATGAAAATATGCTCAAGTATTATTAAGTCAGTATTTTTTGTCAAAGAAAAATTGTCATTTAATGCTGAGAAAATATTGCTGACCATGAAATGACGCTAAAAGTTTTTGTCCTAAGTGATTTCGAAATTAGTAGGGAGCATTTGACAATTATTTGTGCAAAAAACACAAATTAATGATAATTTTAGTTTTGTGGTTTGATTAATTTCGTATGCGGATTACTTTATGCTTTGACGTAAGTTTTAAAAGTTTTTTTAATGACAACATACGGAATCGGCAAAAAAAAAAAAAAAAAATCTGAACTTTTCTTCAACTATGGGAGTATTATCTCGATGATTAAGATTTTAGCGCAGTCTACAAATATCAGACAACAATCGTTTCATTTTAGGTTTATCGTGTAAGAAGTCAAGTATTATTACATAGTCTTTGGCGCCAAAACTGGCGTCAGTTGAAAATATTACCCATATATAGTTATTATAATATTCTTGCAACAAATTCGGCAAGATACCCGTTCGATTGGATTCTAAGTGACCAATTGTAAGTACCCGCCCAGTCAGCGCAAACAAATTTTTAAAAATACCGTGTAAAGTTGTATTTAAAGTTCCATTAAATTGGAAAATAATGAGCCCAATCCATTTATTAGTTGCCAATCTCTTCAAGCGATTACATTACCGATACTCTAAAACACAGACTGTCGGCCCCGCTCAAACGAATTCTGTCGGTTCCAAGAAATATTATTTGAGTAAGCAGAGAATTCGATTAAGCGGAATCTTTAGCATTGCGTCTATGGCATGGGAAATATGCAGTTCCAGGATATTTTATTCGTTTGTCCGTTACCCGATTAAGCAGGACTGACAAATTTACGAAACTTACTGAAAATAATTGATACAGCGAACAATTTACTAATAAAGGAATACAATTTATTCTAAAAAAATAATATTTTCACGCAGCAATGCACATTAAGAAACACATTGCTTAAGGATAAATATTCTACTTACACAACTAAAACTACAAAACGTTTTAAATACAAATCATGGTAAAAGCCTGGATCTACCCCATGAAGCTGGAAAAAAAACTTTCATGATTTGACTTGAGAAAAGCCTTGAACATTAAATACGGAAAGAAGAAATGATGCCCGCAATTTTAGCTTTCGACAGGGAGTTGAGATGATACCCTAAATACTGAATTAGTTTGGTCAATGCCTTTTGATTTATGAGAAATATGTACCTTAAATTGGAATGAAAAAGGCGCTACCGATCGAACTTTTTTGAATATCGTTATAAATTATAGCCTATGTGTTATTCTGATGTATAAGCTACATTATGGTAAAAGTTTCATCAAAATCCATTCAGTAGTTTTGCGTGAAAGAGGAACAAACATACATCCATCCATACATCCATCCATACAAACTTTCGCATATATAATAGTAGTAAGATTTATTTTTTTGAATTCGGGTTCAAATTGGCGCTATTGGCAATATTTTGCGAAAAATCCGCTAAATCATGTTAAAATCGGCAGTATTTAGAAAATTAACCATTTTAAAACATTTTTTGCATCGTTTCGTGGCAATTTAGGGGTGTAAATGTTTGAATTGATATCTTGCTCACTGCAAGCACTACTTTAACATTTAAGGCATCTACTAAGAAATTTACACGTAAAAGGAAGTAATGTGGGGTCCATACCAGATTTTTCCCTCTCTGTATAGGAAGCCCAAAGAATATTTTATAAAACACTTCCAGCCGGCATGTTTTTACGTAATGAGATGCATAGTTTAATTTCAACTTGTTAATACAGTCATGTAGTATTTAAGTTATGATACTTGAATTGTGAACAAGAATCAATCTTACATTATGACTCTATTCAAGGTAATGGTGATAGTATATTCCTTTATTAGTAACTAGTTGATTAAAAGTTTTTTTTTCCTCTGATAACTCTAAGAATGACTTTAGAGTGCCTCCATTGTTGAAGAATATAATCACAACATAACTTCCAAATATAGAATTAAATGCAAGTCGTTAGGTGATCCTCATACAACATTGTCGTGAATGTAAAATATGAGTTGGAACAAAAATTGAAATGTGCTTGAATACAAATACTTTTTTTTTTATTTCTCCTACTTTTAAGTAACAAACAGCAAATCATTTTCTCAATGTATTGAACGCAATAATTTTTATTTAAATGACATTTACTTTTATAGCCAATGGGCCATTTGTGAAGCTGTTAAGAATATTGGGGATCCTCATCATAGTAGTGTAAATGGCCTATACTTTATTTTTAATGCATCGTATCGTTTCAGTTCTTGGAATCAGCAGTGTGATGATGCGTTTTATTTTTTTCGACTTGAAACAAAAAGCATTAATCCGGACATTTTGTTTAATGTGATCACTAATTTTAAGCAATTTCTTTCAGATGTCTGAATAATTCTTTAAGCCATTATTACAAAAAAAAAAAAAAAAAAAAGGCTGGAGCTCGCATTTGTTTTCTGGCTTTCTTTTGCCGTTATAATTTATACTAAGTTAGAAAAAAAGTAATGATTTCACTATATAGTCACACGCGGTTGGATTAGAATCATAATATAATAATGGTATGCAATATCAAGAGCGACAGCAGTATATTTTAAATGTGTTGTAACTATTGCCACTATAAAGCTCAAACCGACTCATTGCTGCCGGTTTGAAGCCAGATAACAGGAACAAGCTGTGTGATTATGTAAAAATAAATATTGACTTTCATTTTTTTTTCTGAGCCATACATTTTTTACTGCGGATATTGGCAAAATGATTGTTTAAAAGGTTACAGGGAAATACAGAAAGTTTATCGCCAAACTCCGCTTTTTGGAATGCATGATGAAATAAATTAGAGTAGTATTCTACGAGTTATAGGGTAGGCCGAAAAGTGAATGAGCAGTTCCAGTGAATAAACACCTCGTACTTTTTTGAAAAAAAAAAAAAAAAAGAAGTTTTTGAAACATTTTTCTTTAATGAATCAACATAAGTAACTTCTTTCTTAACATATACAGGAAGAAAATGACTGGAAAATGCTGCATTTGTCCACTGGTAGAGGTGTTCATTTACTGAGTTTGTGTACTTTTTTTTTTAAACATTAGGTATACGAAATTCATCTAAAGTGGTTTTACTGTCATATGGAAAATGCTACAACTTTTAACGAATGAATGTTTAAAATTGAAAACTCGCCTAAGTGTTCATTTACTGGCTAACATTTATCAATTTTTTTAGTTTTCCTAAACAACTCCTCGGCGATCAATGTAATAAATTAAACATCTTGTAAAATGTTTTAGAATGTAAGAAAAAATAAATATTCAGTTTTTGCTAATTTATGTCAGCGCTGCTTAAGATTGAGAAATTAAAATTGTATTTCGAAGACACAATCACAAGATAGGTGTTAAATTACTTTTTAATTAGGTATCTCTGACAGCACATAATTAAGATTTTTTTTCTTGTTTTTCATTAGAAGTCAATTTATCAGAGTGTCTTGTTTGTTAATATAGTAAAGTAATTTATTTCCAAGAAAGCAGCAAGACATTAACCTAATTGCTTTATAAAAAACATCGAAAATATTTTTAGATTGCTTTATTTATGCATTATTTTGGTTTAGTATCTTAGTTTAATTATCCTTAAAAAACGTGTTTTTTTTATTATTTTAATTTTCTTTTTATTGATTTGTTCTTGATTTATTTTTTGTTTCTTATAAAATCCTACAAATAACGGCTTGATATCAGCAAAAACTGCCAGACTGCCGTATTGTAGTTTACCAATATGAAACAAAATAACTGTACTTGCGCTATTTTTTGAACATTTCAATAGTTTTTGTCTGTAAATTTTAACAGACAATTTGTAACTGAGCAATGTGTATAAATCTACATGTTTTTCAGATTACAAATACAAATATTTTATGATTGTGAATCGTTTTTAAAAGACTATTTTTTGGGGTGGGAGGGACCCTTCAAACATGTATGCGATTTGCATTAAGTGCGTGCGTTTTCAGATGTATTCGATTTCAAGCATATTTAATGCATGCGATTAGGTATGAAAATTAGATTGAAGAAGAGCACAATACGGACGCTTCAACCTACCCTAATAGCACAATGTGTCACAGATAAGTCACAGTGACGTCACTGCGAGTCACAAGCGTCACAGTCACACCGTGACTCAATTGTGACGACGCACAAAAGTCACATTGTGACTCGTTTGCGACATTTGCGTGTGACTTCACTACAACGTCGCTGTGACAGCTGAATTGTGACCGGTCACAATGTAATGTTGTGGAGACGTCACATTGTGACCTTAATGTGAATTTTCATTAAAATATTTTTTTACCGATTGAAGACCGAATTAATAATACCGAATTAATAATTTTACGTTACAAAATCAGTCAAAAAAATTTTTTAAGAGCCTCAATCACTTTCTAACAGACAGCAGTAACAAAAGCGACCAAGTGACAACACTTGCGAATGTCAATCCGTGATGACGTCAAAATTGCAGTGACGGCCCTTACAACGTCAATGCAATTTTGGACAAGTTTGTGA
>JAXGGA010019258.1:0-20408 GCA_038373865.1 Uloborus plumipes
TGCTTGCATTTTTAGCCTTAGCACTGGCCATATTTGTTAAACTGCTCCAGGAGCTTTCCTCGTAAGCCAGAAAGGTGCTGAACTGTTACCATCAACCTATTTAAGAGTTTTTGCCGTAAATAGATTTACTTTTATTTGGAAGGTTTCTAAATTCTTTCGGAATATTACTGATTTTAGCTAAGTAGTGAGTCATAATCACATCAGCTTCTTCATGAGAAACAAAAGCTTGTTGAATTCCAACACCAATCTAATCGGAAAATAATAGGTACCAGTAACAATTACACATTGACCTGGGGATCGAACACAGTCGGCTCACAACAAACTTAATTACTTGCGTCTTATTTGGTACTACTTTCAGTACGATGTCTCTTTTACAAAGTGGTTATTTTTCATTAAGTTGCAAAACACAATAGACATTTTTCTCTTGTGTGGCTCAACGTTGTGACTTAGTACTAAATTTATCGTATCTCTCAAACAGATTGTGTACCGCTAGAAAGCTTTGTATTTCGTGCTTAATAAGGTTTTCTACATCATCAATACAATTACTCAAGCAGCTGCCTTTGCGGGTCAAGATACTGCCCACAATGCTGTATATTCACCAAGAATGATAATTTCTGGACGACTCTTACCGTCTACCCTGAAAACTGCCTTTAGTTTTGACTCTAGTGCAGATTTATTTGAACCTCTCATACACTACGTGGCCAAAAGTATCCGGACACTTTCAAAAATTCACATTTTTACATATAACTCGAGAAATAAGTGATCAATTGTTCTTTAACTTTAGTCATACAAAATATAGGCTTCAACGAACATTTCCCAGTTGAAATTAAATTACCCTTGCATTTGGGGGATGACAAAAAAGGGGGTTGAAAGAAAAACCGCATTTTGACCATAACTCTTCGAAAATAGCTCGAAATACGCTATAAAATTCAGTAATTAATTAGCATACTATGTATAATTGCTGTACTAATTTTTATGAACGTACCAGTCTTACTTCCGAAGATATGAAACATTTCTTAAAAAACGGCAATTTTATTTGAAGGGTTTTCGCTCAGAACACGCAGAGTTTTTGATCAAACCTTAGCAAAACTTCAGGAAAGATGACAAAATGCAACAGAAAGAACATACTAAAACGGTAAATAAAAATATTAAAAATACGATGAGATATGAACGTTAAAAGGAAATAATTTTTCACTGCGCATGCGCGAACGACAGAAATTTATAACTACAAAAATATTGTACCCTGATTTATACTGCATCTTATAAAAAAAGTTTCAGTTGAATATCATGAAAATTGAAAAAGATATCAGCGATCTAGTGAGCTGAATTTCATTCATTCGCAGACAATACATAAACAGTGAGGGTCTGTCCACAAAGAGCTATTTTTAAATTCAAGTTTATTTCGTCATCGTTCAAAACCAACGTTTCAGGGGTGTCCGGATAACTTTTGGCCACCAACGTAAAAGGTCTTTTTGGCCGAAAAGGCGAAATGTGACTTCTATACAGAATATAAATTTTCAAACTGTATACAATTCAACATTGAAAAAAAAATGCTCGATTGTCACCACACTATTTGTGGACAACCCCACGCCATTTATGTATTGTCTGCGAATGAATGAATTACAGCTCACTAGATCGCTGATATCTTTTGCAATTTTTACGATATTCAACTGGAACTTTTTTATAAGGTGCAGTATAAACCAAGCTACAATATTTTTGTAGTTATAAATTTCTGTCGTTCGCGCATGCGCAGTGAAAAATTATTTCCTTTTAACGTGCATATCTCATTGTATTTTTAATAGTTTTATTTACCGTTTCAGTATGTTCTTTCTGTTGTATTTTGGCATCTTTCCTGAAGTTTTGATAAGGTTTGATCAAAAACTCTGCGTGTTCTGAGCGAAAACCCTTCAAATAAAATTGCCGTTCTTTAAAAAATGTTTCATATCTTCGGAAGTAAGAGTGGTACGTTCATAAAAATTTGTACAGTAATTATATATAGTATGCTAAATAATTACTGAAATTTATAGCTTATGCGGTTTTTCTTTCAACCCCCTTTCTTGTCATCCCCCAAATGCAAGGGTATTTTAATTTTAACTGGAAAATGTTCGCTGAAGCCTATATTTTTTATGACTAAAGTTAAAGAACAATTGATCACTTATTTCTCCAGCTATATGTAAAAATGTGAATTTTTGAAAGTGTCCGGATACTTTTGGCCACCTAGTGTATTTCACTAGCCGCTATATAGACAGGCCGACGCATCAAGCTTAAGATCGACCACTTTGGATATAACTTATTTACTTTTACTTTCAATTTTAGCTAGGGTTACCAGAAAAAGTTTCGGGACATTGTCAAGTTCACGTGCCGCTAATAATTGCTCACAGTTAAAAATTACTAAATGGCGATAACCAGAAACGACAATCACTCGAATCGCAAACACAAGCGCTGGATCCAAAATGGTGAAACTTAATCTTGATGTGTAGGCTCGTCTATATAGTGGCCTTAATTTCACTCATCTATATACATAAATGACTACTTTTTGAATGTATGTCCGGGATAATCTTCCAAACTACTGAACCAATTTTAACCATTTTTTCACTGTAGATAGCTACAGTAATAGGGAGCATGATAAGCTATAATTTATTTCTAAAAAGCTTAGTTTAAAAAAGTTATTATTAATCTACTAGCGGTACCCGCACGGCTTTGCCCGTGGTATAAAATTTAAAATTCATTTGTAAAAAAATGATATAGCAGAAAAAATACTCTATTTTAGTTATTCAACTATAATTCTTTTAAAGAATGATATAAAAATTTGGCATGGACCCCACACTACTTCCTTTTACGTGTAAATTTCTTAGTAGATGCCTTAAGTGCTAAAATAGTGCTTGGAGTGAGCAAGATAACAATTCAAACATTTACATCCCTAGTTTGCCACAAAACAATGCAAAAAAAAAAAAAAAATGTTTTTCAATGATTAATCTCCTAAATATCGCCGATTTTAACATCATTCAGTGGATTTTTTTGCAAAATATCGCCAATAGCGCCAAATTGAACCCAAATCAAAAAAAATAAATTTTTTCGCCAAATTTGCCGCCAACTTGGCGATATGTCGCCAATTTGGCGTCAAACACTTGGCGACTAAAATCTTGGCGATATTTCGCCAAGTGCTTGCGCCAATTCATATCACTTTCGTCTGCATTGAAATTAACACTGCTTTACCCCATAAAAGGGGTAAAACCCCCCTTGGGGAAATTCGAATGCAACCCCAAGGGGAGGTGCACAAAAATAAGCCAAAAGAGAAAATAAGAACAATTTTGCTGCTCACAGAAATCTTACCAAAGTTTAAAAGAAGAAGAAAGTTTTCTTTCCTAACTTCAAAAACAAAATAATAGAAGGGGCCTCAACGGCGCAGTGGGTCTGCCCGTCAGTTTGTAATCTCAAGAGGCGCGGGTTCGATTCCCGCCTTTGCCCTGGGTGTAACTTCCTTCTCTGTGCTGTAAATTCTTTCCTTCAATAAAATCTGTATTGTACTATCTGTGGAGGCAGGGCGCATAGTACGCAGTCCTCATGTGTGTCGAAGTTTATTGACTTCTTGAATAGAAATAGAAAATAATAGAAATTTCGTGCATTATTCTTCACCATGATAATAAAAACAATAAACATCGACAAACATCAACCAGCAAATGATAAATTAAAAGCCAAACTCGTTCACTCAAGCCATTTACTGAAATTTATATTGAAATAAAAAAAAAAAAGGAAATAAAATATGTTTTGCCAGACGATAAATTTAGAATGGTTTACTATCATGTTGTTTCTTTTTTGACCTCATTTAGTTAAACAATGTTTCCCTCTTCTACACAACTCGTCAGATCGCCAAAATATCTCTAAACTCACAAAAATGGTACGCGTCAGTTTCTTCCTTCTCTACCTTTTTTAAAGAAAGGACTCGATTTCTCATTTGATTGACAGGTGCCATCTTATCACGATTTTATTATATTTCATTTAACTAATTTTAATAAGGCTTGGAGTTTGGATTGCTACAAAAACAAATACATTTTTAAAATTATTAATGGAAAAAGAACGAAACAAATAAACGAAATAAAAACGTAACCATGGTAACAACATTAAAAGTTGATTTCCGTTGATAAAATAATTCATTTCATTAACCATTTTAGAATTGTTTGGCTTGCTTTACTGAAGATAAGCCTTGAATTCCGGGATTCTAAAAACAATTGTTACAGCTCTCCTGATGACCGTAGAAACTTCGAAAAAACTTCATTTTGTGCAGAAAATTTCAAGCTTTCGAATGACATAAGACTTGAAAATGTGTATGAAATATTTCTTTCCTATTTTATCGAATTTCTGCTAAGAATTCGAATAAAAAAAGAACGAAATGGAATTTTCGAAAAATCGCTTCGAGATGGAAAACTACATGCTACAAACTAATTTTGTGTCAAGTGGCATGAAAATCGACCGAACGGTTTGGGCGCTACGCGCGTAACAGACAGACAGAAGGACAGAAAGAAGGACAGAAAGAAAGAAAGAAAGACAAGCCTTCAGCTTTATTATTAGTAGAGAAGAGATATACATAAATGACTACTTTTTGAATGTATGTCCGGGGTAATCTTCCAAACTACTGAACCGATTTTAACCATTTTTTCACTGTAGATAGCTACAGTAATAGGGAGCATGATAAGCTATAATTTATTGCTAAAAAGCTTAGTTTAAAAAAGTTATTATTAAAAACAGTAAATTTCATGTTATTTCCCTATCAAATGATTAAATTTTCAACAGATGCACAAAAAGGTTCAGAGTCGGCGCTCACGCAAAAGCACTTGAATTATCCATAAGGTTCTTTTCTTTCGTAAAATATATAATCGGATACTTTTCTAATAGTCCTCGTATCTACTTAACTTTGTATTTGTGCACACACACATAAATATACATTCGTAACTTTTAAGTCTAGATTCTTTCTGTACCTAAAAAATGTCAATTTAAATTCGCTTTACTGTTTTTCAGATACACCAACTTACTTTGTATAAAATTATCACTGAAAATTATTTCGATTTTGAGCATACATCTGACATGTTTATGTATTTTCTAAAAATAAAACTACACACATCTTGTGTTCCAGAACCTTAAGTTCTGGAAGTTCGTCGAACGCCTACCACTCTTCGCATTTAATGACAGAAACAACTACAGCGAAGAGTGGAACAATATAGAACGTCGAATCCCGCCACGCGCTCATTAAAAGCTCTGCAAGCATTCGGGAAAGTTTTCATCGTTGGATTTTTGGAATGCAAATTGCATTTTCGCATGCTGGAACTGCATCAGTAACACCTGGTGTGGGCCAACTCGGATTCGGCAGAAGAATTATTTTTGCGAAACTCTGCTCGTTCTCCTTTTTCGAGGGAGTAATTGATATCCTACCGAGATGCATAGGTAATTTGCCGAGTATCAGGACCCGGGAGGGATTTATTTGATTTAAATTGTTTTCTTAGCAAATTCATCTGTGTTCACGGTTAAATAGCTGAAGCAAAGTTTGGCGAATGCCGTTTACTGAACGGCAACTTAATAATTTTTAGTCAACACATTTAGCAAGATCAGTTGTCTGTGTTGGTGTCGCTCTTATTTTAGACCAAATGTGAAATTAGATTACATATGTTCAATGTTGAGTCGAGGTTTAATCGTTTATGAAAATATATGAGCACTGGATGCTATGCGCCTTGCCCATGTTGTTTTTTAAAAATATTAAGTTCGGTGGTTTAGGTTTAAAATATTAAGTTAGATTAAGAAGTTTAACTTTGATTATTTTTAAAAATTTTGATGACAGACAAGACAACGCAAGAAAGATGGGCAAAGAAAGGAAACCACTCACAGGGCACCGACGAGAATTGAATCGACGATTTCCTATATCGTGCAAATGCAAGCATGAGCCTTCGGCCACGGAGACCCTAAATAGATTTTTTATAATAAACACATTTTTTTTCTCTCTCCCACCCCCCTAAAAATAGAAAAATAAAAAATAAAGCTGATAGCGAAGGTTACTTTTTCATAAAACTTTCATTAAAGAACGATGTTTCAAGGTGAGTATAAATTGTTTCTCAATAATTTTTCAGACCCAGGCAACGCCGGGTATTTTTGCTAGTGACAAATATATCCTAATAAAACATTAGTTCTATCAATCCCATCGTAAGAGAAGATAAATTATTTTTTACCAACAAAAAACATTCGCAAAAACGGACACAAAACCAACAGATGAAAAGCCGCTGCATAATATTCCGGTTTTGCATAACTTTATCACAATGCTAACATTTACCATAGCTGACAAAGATATTTTGAAAATCATTTAGTCGTTTTTAAAGAAAAAAATAAGGTAAAGTTTTGTTTGTTTAAATTTGATTTTAGTGTCACTATACATTTTCATCAATTTAGATAACTTCTTGAGCTTACACGAATTAAAAGAACTAACATCGTTGTAACCGGTCACCTTGTCTAGTAGTAAGAGAAGTTTGACTACGTATGGGGAGGTCCCGGGTTCAATCCTGGCTCAAGCATGAATGAACTTTCGCTCTCTTTTCCTCGTCCTTTTACAGTATGAATGTTTTGTTGTGCTGTGAATGGTTGCCTATCCTACATAAACGGGTTCCTACGGAATGCGTGTACTGTGGAAGTCGGCCTTCATACCAAATTACGGTACAATTGGAAAAGTGAAGCAGCACACCCCAAACCAGCTTAGGATTTCAGATGAAGTGCTGCATCTACAAAAGTGCGTTGCACACAAAATTTTCGGGTTTTCGGATTCCTGTGAAACGTTTGCAGATGCAGCGGTTTTTTTTTTGCACAGAAGCCAGTAGCTTCGACATACATGAGGACTGCGTACTATGCGCCTTGCCTCCTGACAAACACAGGACAGATTTACGGCACAGAGAGGTTGAAATAACAACCATGGACAAGGCGGGACTCGAACCCGCGACCACTTGCTTACGAAGAGAATGCTCTACTTCTAGGCCACGTGGCCCCAGATGCAGCGTTTCCCCTGAGTTCCGCCCGTAGTGGGCACAAGACAACAACAGCAACATTGCTGTAATATTTGAATTATCTTCGACTATAGATACACTTTTTTTCTTCATTTTTATTTTTAATTGCTAATTTACCAATATTTCTTTGTTCAAAATACGGTTACAATTTTGCTCTTTTTTGCTTGTTGATTTTGAAATATCTTCGCATAAACTTCTATCTTTCTAGTATTCCTTCACTTATCAGTTTTATTGCAAGTTTGACTGTAACTGCGGTTGTGGCTATGTTGGAAGCTAGCAGTCTGTTAGTGCTAACTCTCCTCGTAAGCAAGTGGTCGCGGGTTCGAGTCCCGCCTTGCCCATGGATGTTATTTCATCCTCTGTGCCATAAATCTGTCCTGTGTTTGTCAGGAGGCAAGTACGCAGTCCTCATGTATGTCGAAGCTGATGGCTTCTGTATAAAAAAAAATGTTTGTGCTACGAAGAAATCACATGATAAGTGACAAAAAAATGTAATACACGTATGTAAGTCCGAAAGTATAAATTTGCTCAAGAAAATAGTACACAGAACGAGTTTTACTAGAAGTGATGTTTGGAAGATAGGTTGAATTTTCCAAGAACTATTCAAAATTGATTTTAAAGCACAGTTTGGTGTTACCCTGAAGACACAAAAAAACGCAAAAAGACACAAGGTAAGATTTGCCATTATTAAACACATTTTAAGTTCACACTTAACGACTGCCAATCTACGAAAATTTCGTGGCATATGAGCTGGAATCCAAACAGTGTACCTGTCAGCCACCTTTGATTTGCTGGAATCTCCTCAGAAGTCAAATATCCATGTTTATGTCAGTGTACTACACATGAATTTAAATCTACTGAATTCTAATCTATTACCTACCAGCTTACTCAAAGTTGATTCAGTCGGGTAAAATGGCACACGAATTATTTGGGTCATTTTCACCATATGCTTACATTTCAGAATTTTTAAGTAATATTTTTAACTTGCTATTTTCTTTTAGAATCACTAACATATGTTTTGTCACATATTTTAGGTGTGTGAAAAAGAAATTGGTTGTGCACTTTGATGCATAATTAAGTATTAAAATGCTGTCGTAAAACTTTAAGCTGCAAGACAAATTGTCGTCCATTACCATACAAAATCAATATGAAATCTCACTTTTAAACTATATCATAGCTCCTAGAACCAATTTCATTTGAAATTATTGGGGCCCCTGAAGCTTAAAACGATGTTTGTGATTATTAAATTAAGGATCAAAAACTGTATGGTAACGGATTTGACATTTGGTAACGGATTTGATCAGTAACGGACTTGACATTTCAACCAAAATGTCAAATTATGGCTAGGTTGTCGAATTTGAAAATTAAACAACCATATGCATTTTCTTAGAGTTGTATAATAAACAATATTTCGGGGTAAAGTTCAGAAAAAGTAAAAATTAATACTGAAAACTTTGGTAACAGACTTGACAAAGAATAAAAATACGCACCTGAAAGAAATCTTGTGCGAAACGCCACAGCAATACCGCTCGACTCACGAAAACAAAATGGCACGAAATAGTTACGTCACTAGTTTGTTAACTGAATACGTGTTACCATCTTTTGACTGCAATAAATACCTTTTTGGGGCCTCGACGGCGCAGTGGGTCTGCCCGTCAGTTTGTAATCTCAAAAGGCGCGGGTTCGATTCCCGCCCTTGCCCTGGGCGTAACTTCCTTCTCTGTGCTGTAAATTCTTTCCTTCAATAAAATCTGTATTGTACTATCTGTGGAGGCAAGGCGCATAGTACGCAGTCCTCATGTGTGTCGAAGTTTATTGACTTCTAGAGTAGAATAGAATAGAAATAAATACCTTTTTTAGCTTAGATAATCTTAGGGTAACGGACTTGACAAGAACGGCCGGACAAAATATATTCATACATTTCTTAATGAAAAAAAATTACTATTGTCAATATTTATTATGAATATCATGTACTAATAGTCAATATCTAAAAATAATTCGTTGTTTATACTTTTTTATACAATTAAGTACATAAAAAAGTAGTTGAACTTGCGAAAATTGGAAATGGACAAGCGTTTTAGCCTTGATTCTCATTTTAAAGATTTATATAAAAATAAATAAATAAATTTAAATAATTTTTTGAGTGATAGAATTTTTTTGGGGGTATTTCTTGCAGAAAATAATTGTTCGCATTGAATTTTAAACATAAGTTATGCTTCAAAATCATCTTTTTAACCTCCGGACAGCGAATGTAAGCAAATTTTGAAAATGACCCATTTCATACTTGGGAAGGTAACCTGTTTATCAGTTTTTACCTTTTTAGCGATTAGTACACTTTAGCTAGTTTCTTCCATACTAGGTATTTTGCGAATTCGTTTTCAAGTAATAATGTAGAAAGTAGCAATAAAATCATAGTTTTAGTGCAGGTAAATATTTTTGCCTGTACTGTGAAAAACCTGTGTTTCATGTGTTATATTGCTGTTTTTTATGTTGAAAAAGCAGTATTTGCAATAGGAAAAAAGCAGCGATTTTTACACAGCAGACAATGCTGCCATTGAATTGCTCGAAGTTATTAAAAGTTGTGATTCAGAGTAACCATGACAAAGAAAATAATTTTTACATTGCTTTTGTGGATAATTATGTACCTGGGACTTAGATGTACCGGCAGCAATATTATCGAAAACAAAGTAATAAATTTCAAATAAAATGCAGAGAATGATTACCTGTACCACATAGATCTAATAGTACCAAATAAATATTTTTTAAACTTCAAATTCAGATCAAAAAGCTTAAAGTAATTTATTATATTAATGAATTATAGTAATCGTTTTCATATAATTTCATTAAAATATTAATACAATTTAGTTATAACTTCCTTTAATGTCTGCATACATCTCAATAGAGGCACTGTTAACTTTTATCACCAATATATTTTGCAAGTTTGTTTTATGTTAAAACTAGTAGTATTTATTGAGTTACACTATAATAGTAATCGTTAACATATTATTTGATCAAAATGTGAGTACGATTTAATGGTACGTTTATAACTTCCGTTTAATGTATACATTTCAATACAGGTACTGTTAACGCTTATCACCGACATATTCCACAACACAGTTTTATGATTTAGCTTTAGATGTAAATAAACAATCCGATTATTGGGTCCGTATAATTTATAATTCTTGCCATCTTAATTATACTTCGCTTACAATGGCTATTCTCTGGTCAAGAATGAATATAGTTGTCTCGATACTGTAAAATGACATAATATTCTTGCAAAATGTCACTCCGAAAATTTGCTAACATACTTAACAGTGCCAGGCTCACAACACTATTGACCGAAATTCCACGACCATTTTAGAACATCGCAACAATAAATCATTTAGTTCGAAACCGCAGCGGTTGTGTATTCGAGGATCGAATTGAAACTTAAAATCAACATTGGTAGTAGCACGGATGGTTAATCAAACAAATCGCATTCGCTGTTTTCGCATCCCATAAATTCGGTTTGTTCGTTAAACTAAATTATAATCTGCCATTTTCAATCACTTTAAACATTTTAATAGGCCAGTCCTAAAACTACTCGCGTTGGGATTTGTGTGCTGTGTAGAGACATTAATGGCCGAGTGGGAGAGAGAACGAGGGGGTTTAAACTTGTTTCGAGTTATGATAAGCCAAGTTTATGCTAATGTATGGACTTAATGTGAAAATTGGTGGTGTGTTATGACTCGAAACTGTTATGAGAGTTTTATTCGAATAGTTTAGAGCTTAAAATAACATGATTGGGATATTAATTTAAATGTTGATAGGATTTAATTTTTTTTTTACATTGGGAATCCACTAAATGATTGTATGAATGTCGTTAAACGGTGACTGACGTTTCAATTAGACTACATTTTTTTGACTTCAAATTCAGACCATAAAGCTTAAAATAGTAATTTATTATGTAAATCAATAATAGTAATCGTTAACATCTAATTTCATTAAAATATTTATATAATTTGGTTATAACTTTCCTTTAATGTCTACATCTCAGTGAAGGCACTGCTAACTTTTATCACCAATATATTTTACAAGTTTGCTTCAAGTAGTGATCAATGGTATGATAATATTTGGACCTAACGTGAAAACTGATGTATTATGGCCCGGAAGTGCTATGGGAGTTTTATTCGAATAGTTTAGAACTTAAAATAACATGATTGGGACATTAATTTAATTTCTGCTAAGTTTTTTTTTTTACTTTGGGAATTCACTAAATTATTGTATGATTGAGTTTTAACTATGTTACACCTGTTTTGAGTTATACTCAGGCAAGTTTAACCCATTAATACCTGACATTTTTTCCCCCAAAGATATTTTGTATACTGGTTACAAACTGTTTAATGGACAGGAAAAATAATTAAAAAAATATTATGTAAAAAATAATTTTTTTATTAAGGAAAGAAGAATCGTCCTTTAAAAGTTACGATAGACCCCAGAGCGTAGATACTTTTTTCACTATTTTTTTGCCTACGATATATTTAAAAAGACATTTTATAAGAAGAAATAAAATCAGCAATTAACATAAACTGGGAAGCTGGGAATAACTTTGAAAACTTAGCTATTTGTTCTTGAGGTTGTGAACGATGTCATTTTTGACAAAGATCACATTAGAACTGCTACAGAGCACACTTTACAATGGTTGTATGCTGCAATCTGTTAATAACGAATTGAAACAACACCAAGGTACTAATTGAACACTATTATTTGGTCGAAATGTTCATTTTGGGGAAATTCAGACCCTTTTTTGGACCGTCCCTAAAAAGGGATGCTAGTCATTAATGGGTTAATTTGGCCTAATATGAACACTGGTTATGTGTTAGTCCGAAATAGTAAATTTTATTCGAATAGTTCAGAGCTTAAAATGACATAATTAAGGTATTTAACTTTTGACAAGAATTTTTTTTTTATACATTGGGGATCCAATCAATTATTGCATGATTAAGTTCAGTTCGTGTTGCACTAGTTTGAAGCTTTTTTCATCAAAGTTAATGCTAATATTTTGACCTAATATGAGAACTGTTCGTACGGTAGGATCAGAAATTGTGATGTGAATGGTTTAGAGCTTAAAACAACATGAATGGTATATCAAAGTGCAGATAAGATTTAATATTTTTACGTTGAGAATCCACTAAATTATTACACGAAAGTCCCATTTATATTACACTTTGGAGCTATACTTGGATAAGTTTATATAAATATTTTGACCTTGTTACGAAACTGTAGAGGCTTTATGGCCCATAATTTAGTGAATTTTACTCCTATTAGTTTATAGCTTAAAATAACAGGGTTGGGATTTTATTCTTACTGTTGATCAAATATTTTTTTACGTTGGGAATCTTATAAAATTTTCAGGATCTTCTATCCATGTTACTTGTGCGTATTTATAATGGGCCAAATATTTACCAATATTTTAACTTAAAGTAGAAATTGGTAGCGCGCGCGAGTTATGACTCAAAACGTTTATGCGAGTTTTTTTTTTCAATAACTTAGAGCTTAAAATGATTTGATTGGGATACTAACTACTGATAAGATTTAGATTTTGCTTTGGTTATATGGTTGGTTAGGGTAAGTGGGCCCCTTTTTTAGAACAGTTCATTTTTAAAGCCTTATACAAAAGTTTTAAAGCAAAACAGCTTAAATTTCTTGACTTATTTTATTTTGGACGGTTATTAATAAACACAAGTTCAGCATTATTTCCTAAAAAATGCTTTAAATATTTTTAACTATCTTATTCTTTACAAAATGGCGTGGGGGACCTACTTACCCCCTAGGAAGGGGTAAGTGGGCCACCCTCCATTTATTTATATTTAAAGTGAGCATATTTTGGAAAGGGGTTTGTGGGTCCTACTAACAAATTATGCAACATTTTAGTAGGGAATATTTTTCTGTAAATGTATCCATTAATGAGATATCTACTTACATTTAAATATGCATGACAGAAAATTATAAAGCGGAATACAAAACAATTATGTCTGTGAAAGTCATTAAAAGCCGTTAGGCGTATTTTTTAGTTTTACATATAAATTAATGTTGAATAAACATAATTGAGTCGATTAAGATCAATTTTGGTAAAATAGAAAAAAATATAGGTTGAAAAAAAAATGAAAACACTTAATGGCAGCGTCTATTTGAAGTTTTCTGAGGGAGAAACATTCATCATTTCATCCTCAGTTATAATTCTAACATCACCTACATCAAACCAATAAAAAGTGTAACTATCTCTATTCTTTCTATCAAAGTTTGCAGTATTTTTTTCATTTGTATCATATTTTAAAATTAGACCTTCATAATACTTTGTGGTTTTCTTTGATGCAAGTTTCCCAAATAGATAGTAACCAGCTTTTGCAGTTTTTGTAGCTGAACCATCAATTTCTGCTAGGTCTCCATAACTATCTTTCATTTCAGCGTAGAAATTGCTTCATAAAAACTGCTTTTCATTTTGAAATCATCATTATTATGAGGGGCCCACTTACACCATAGTGAGGGGACCCACTTACCCTAATAGAGAAAAACCACGGGGTAAGTGGGACCCCTCTCCTTAAACACTTATAAATACTTTGCATAAAAATGTGTACTTTAGGTTAAACTCTACCAGAAAACTTTATGAACATAGAAAAAATAATAAAAACTAATATTGAAACACTTCTTTGAAAAATATTGCTTGAACTAGTAAAAAAAAATTTTTTGTAAAATTTTTTGACACAAATTACATGATCCAAAAGAAAGTTTCATGAAACCCAAATATATGCAAAAACAATCACTGTGATGAAATTTGATATGATCAGTACAAAAAAGTATAAAAATCACATGTGCATTTCAGTTTTAAGAGGAGTGGCCCACTTACCCCAGTGGCCCACTTACCAGAACCAACCCTATACTAAATTATTGTTCTATTGAACTTTTTCTATGCTACACTACTTCAGAGTTATTACAGGCTAAGTTTATGCCAATAGTTTGCCCTGACGTGAAACGTAAGGGTTTTATGAGCCAAAATTAAGTGAATTTTATTCTAATAGTTTGGTAGCTTAAAATAACATGATTGGGATGTTATTTTTACTGCAAACAAAATTATTTTTTGCGTTGGGAATCTGTTAAATTTTGCGGGATAAAGTTTGATTAATGTTACACTTGTTCGGAGTTATACTCGGCCCCTAACCTCTTAAGGGACATTTATTCGAAAACCTAAAGCTTAAAATAACACGATTAGGCCATTAATTTAAGTCTAGATAAGATTTCATATTTTTTACGATTAGAATCTACTAAATTATTGCATGATTGAGTTATGTCCATAATACTTGTTTAGAGCAATACGAGGTCAGTTTATGCTAATATTTTGACCTAATATGAACTGTAGGGGTTTCATTACCCGTAATTGGCAAGTGAGTTTTATTTGAAAAGAGTTTAGAAGTTAAAGTAACATGATGGTGATATTTTTTAGGCACTGTGAGAGATTTAAAGTGTAATGGTTAACTAATAGGCGTTGACACTTATTAAAAAAAACATCAAGATGTGAAAACCTATAATGTTGTGCAAAAAATTACGACAGTCCTAATTAGCCTTTGAGTTTGCGGTTCTTATCTTTTAGCTTTTTTTCAGTTCATCTTTTGACTCCTGTGTTTCTCTTGTCATTTTTTAATAAGTTAAACTACTAGTGCAGTATCAAATGCTAGTGGTTTTCCCTTTACTATAGATAAGACATTACTGTTTACGTTCAGAATCTATTAAAATATTGTATAATTAAGGATTTATAATATGGTTATTACAGTATTCTTGTTATGATTTCGACATGTAAAATCTAACGTAACAATAAATCTATTTGCAGAAATAACTTAAGATATTTAGTAGATATTTAGTTTTGTTATAGTAACGGAAGAAAACACTCGATACCGAATTCTTCCATTAATTATAAAAAAAGTTTTTTAATAAACGGGATATGGAAAGGCAGTTAATAAAAATTGACACTGGCACATAGGAAAGCATTTAAAAATAAATACGTCCCTATATACTTGATCACCCCTCCCTCTTTAAAAAAAAAAAAAATAGCTAGAAGGATTCCTTTAGTTTAAAAATGGCGCCTAATTTTCTTCCTTTTTTTTGTCTCTTAAAATTCTCTGAGAAGATGTAGACTTTTTATGCTTTTAAGTACGGTTTTAAATGTGTAAATAGTGGGGGACTCTTTTTTCACGAGTTTTAAGCATTGAGTGTTTGAATCGGAAATTTACTTTCTTTGGAAAGATCAAATAGTCGAGTGAGGCTGAAATTATGACAAACTAATATTGACACTGCTACCATAACGAATATTCTTCAATTAAAATCATCGTTTCTTTAGATAATGGAAGCGTTTTTAGCAATAAAATAGGAACATCTTTTTTTCGCTTAATTCTTTTTGTGAATGGGGAGTTATTTCGTACAAAATATACATATATAACAGAAAAATCAACGAACTGCAAATCAGTGTTAAAAAGGTTCACTGAATTAAGAAAAAAGTTTATTTTGCAGGAAATATTTAAAACGCGTCTATCGGTTTTGTATTTTTGGTAAAAAAAAAAGCTTACAGAAAATTTTGTAGTAAAAAACTTGCAAGTTTTAAGAATAATGTTACATATTTGTTTTCGTGAAAGGAATCTTTTAAAAGAAATGTAACTTTATTCCTTAGAAAATGTAAAAAAAAAAGTTGCATGACATTTCTCGTTCCTGTTTGATTTTCTTAGGTAAAATCTTCCGTGTATTTACTCATGCTCCATTTTTTCTCTGATATTACCAAAATAGGGGTAATAGGTAAGAAAACAGTAAGGGGGAGAATAATAAGAAACCTTTTGAGCCGTATCACACAACGTAGAACGATGCTAATTTCAAATGCATAGTTTAGTTGAATATGTCAAAAGGGTAACAAATGCAGATTTTAAATTAAACTTCGGAAAGTTCCCACCCACAACCCATCACCCCTCTTTTAAGCGGAATGGTTCGAGAGTACTAGACGCGGTTTTCCAAGGACGGACAGTACATTCTTGCAATGGCACTAGTTGAAAGTTTTCCTGTCGATTTATGTAACCTTTTGCTTAAGGGGCATTTCATGGTATTTGCGACATAGGGCTGTCCGTAACAAAACTTTTTAAAAGTTTAAAATTTTTATATATATTGAAAAAGTGCATTTTGAAGTATATGAATATCATATTGTTTTCATAGTTCACTTGTTTGTAATTGCACTCAGAACATTGAAAATGCAATTTTCACTGTTACGGACTCTACATTGAATTTTTCCTTCAATCTAGCTTAAACCGATTTTTAAGCCAAAACTGGTACTTGAGACAGATAAAGTAAAGGCTCACCTCTAATATAGCTAACAATTTTAATCAAAAAGTGCGTTCTATAAAAAGTTATGGATTGTGAAAACGATGACTGTAGAGTTCGTAACCATAATTGGAATAAAAGTTTAGTTTTTAAAGAAAAATTCAATGTAGAGTCCGTAATAGTGAAAATTGCATTTTCAATGTTCTGAGTGCAATTACAAACATAATATAAAGTGAACTATGAAAACAATATGATATTCATATACTTTAGAATGTACTTTTTCAATATATACACTAGGTGGCCAAAAGTATCCGGACACTTTCAAAAATTCACATTTTTACATATAGCTGGAGAAATAAGTGATCAATTCTGTACCTCAGAACCAGACTAACGTAAGTCCATTTTCGTCATTTTTCGGTAGAGGGGAAAAACGATTGTCGAATACATCGTTTTTCCCCTCTACTGAAAAATGACGAAAATGGACTTACGTTAGTCTGGTTCTGAGGTACAGAATTGTTCTTTAACTTTAGTCATACAAAATATAGTCTTCACCGAACATTTCAAAGTTGAAATTAAATTACCCTTGCATTTGGGGGACGATAAGAAGGGGGGTCGAAAGAATAACCGCTTTTTGACCATAACTCTTTGAAAATAGCTCGGAATAAGCTATGCATTTCAGTAATTAATTAGCATACTATGTATAATTACTATACAAATTCAAATGAACGCACCACTCTTACTTCCGAAGATATGAAACATTTTTTAAAAAACGGCAATTTTATTTGAAGGGTTTTTGCTCATAACACGCAGAGTTTTTGATCAAACCTTATCAAAACTTCAGGAAAGATGACAAAATACAAGAGAAAGAACATACTAAAACGGTTTTTAAAAATATTAAAAATCCGATGAGATATGAACGTTAAAAGGAAAAAAAAATTCACGGCGCATGCGCGAACGACAGAAATTTATAACTACAAAAATATTGTAGCCTGGTATATACTGCATCTTATAAAAAAAGTTCCAGTTGAATATCATGAAAATTGAAAAAGATATCAGCGATCTAGTGAGCTGTATTTCATTCATTCGCAGACAATACATACATAGTGAGGGTCTGTCCACAAAGAGCTATTTTTAAAATAAAGGTTATTTCGTCATCGTTCAAAACCAACGTTTCAGAGGGTCTCCGGATACTTTTGGCCACTTACTTATAAGGTCTTTTTGGCCGAATGGGTGAAATGTGACTTCTATGCCAAATATAAATTTTTAAACAGTATACAATTTAACATTGAAAAATATGCTCGATTGTCCCCACACTATTTGTGAACAACCCCTCTCCATTTATGAATTGACTGCAAATGAATGAATTACAGCTCACTAGATCGCTGATATCTTTTTCAATTTTTACGATATTCAACTGGAACTTTTTTTATAAGATGCAGTATACACCAGGCTACAATATTTTTGTAGTTATAAATTTCTGTCTTTCGCGCATGCGCCGTGCAAAATTATTTCCTTTTAACGTTCATATCTCATCGGATTTTTAATATTTTTAAAAACCGTTTTAGTATGTTCTTTCTCTTGTATTTTGTCATCTTTCCTGAAGTTTTGATAAGGTTTGATCAAAAACTCTGCGTGTTATGAGCAAAAACCCTTCAAATAAAATTGCCGTTTTTTAAAAAATGTTTCATATCTTCGGAAGTAAGAGTGGTACGTTCATTTGAATTTGTACAGTAATTATACATAGTATGCTAATTAATTACTGAAATGCATAGCTTATTTCGAGCTATTTTCAAAGAGTTATGGTCAAAAAGCGGTTTTTCTTTCGACCCCCCTTCTTATCGTCCCCCAAATGCAAGGGTAATTTAATTTCAACTTGGAAATGTTCGGTGAAGAATATATTTTGTATGACTAAAGTTAAAGAACAATTGATCACTTATTTCTCGAGTTATAGCTAAAAATGTATATTTTTGAAAGTGTCCGGATACTTTTGGCCACCTAGTGTATAAAAATTTTAAACTTTTAAAAGTTTTGTTACGGACACCCCTATGTCACAAATACCGTGAAATGCCCCTTAAGGAAACGGAGTTGGATACAATGTAGTGAATGGAGTTGTGTACCATCCTACATTAGTTGACTAACAACTTACTAAAACTTTTTCCTTCGAAGCACCTACAACGAAGCTCAAAATCCATGCCTTTGAAAAGTTTTGCTACATACAGTGAACTCTCACTTATACGCCCCCTCATTTATGCGCCTTTTTCACTTATACGACGATTTTTAATGGTTCCAACACATTCCATAACAAAATAATGATAGTATCGTTCGTTTAAGCGTCGCTCTAAAGATAAATATTTCACTTATGCGCCGAATTTTCCCTAAAATGTATGAAAATTTATTTATTTTCTTTAAAAAATAAGCATTTTTTTTCACTTTCCTCTTCAATCTTTCGCCTTTATTACTTAAGGAAGGTATGTTTTCCACATGAACTAGAGTTCGGAGAGGGACAATTATCTATTATGCATCGTTTTAAAGGGAACAGTTTGTCATTAGGTATGCTACAACTTTTGTTTTCTCTTCATCATTATAGTTACGTTAAAGTAATTGCCAAACTGTAGTAATGTGTAAATGTCCCTTTTCTATAGAAACATTCTTATTCACTCTCTCATAAGAGCCTATGTTGAAATTTAGTCCTTTAAATAGGCTTGCGCACTTATACGTCTCTCTCATTTATGCGCCTTTTTCTGTTGGTCTCTTGGGCCGGCGCATAAGTGAGAGTTCACTGTATGTTATACTGGATCAGATTTCCCACCATCTACATCTTTTATAGTTTACCAAATCGAATACTCACGACATGCGTTACACCATGTAGTACACTAGGTGGCCAAAAGTATCCGGACACTTTCAAAAATTCACATTTTTACATATAGCTCGAGAAATAAGTGATCAATTATTCTTTAACTTTAGTCAGACAAAATATAGGCTTCACCGAACATTTCCAGGTTGAAATTAAATTACCCTTGCCTTTGGGGGACTACAAGAAAGGGGGTTGAAAGAAAAACCGCTTTTTGACCATAACTCTTCAAAAATAGCTCGCAATAAGCTATAAATTTCATTAATTAATTTGCATACTATGTATAACTACTGTACAAATTTTTATGAAAGTACCACTTATACTTCTGAAGATATGAAACATTTTTTTAAAACGAGCGATTTTATTTGAAGGTTTTTTGCTCATAACAAGCAGAGTTTTGATCAAACTTTAGCAAAACTTCAGAAAAGATGACAAAATACAAGAGGAAGAACATACTAAAACGGTAAATAAAAATATTGAAAATCCGATGGGATATGAACGTTAAAAGGAAATAATTTTTCACGGCGTATGCGCGAACGACAGAAATTTATAACTACAAAAATATTGTACCCTGATTTATACTGCATCTTATAAAAAAGTTCCAGTTGAATATCAAGAAAAATGAAAAAGATATCAGCAATCTAGTGAGCTGTATTTTATTCATTCGCAGACAATACATAAATAGTGAGGGACTCTCTACAAAGAGCTATTTTTAAATTAAAGGTTATTGCGTCATGTTGAATTGTTAATTCTGTAGGCTCTAGTAATATTTTGTTTTGTTAGTTGCCAACACTTAACTTTTGCTTATTATGTTTTGGCAACTTCCACTAATTGCTTAGTTGATTTAATGGATTCGTTCCTGTAGCGTTTGTCGCTAATTTGTATCAACCATTTTAACGTTTCGGACCTTTTCAATAAAAATTTAGTTCAATATCTTCACAGGTTACGGGACCAGTTCACGCTCCGAACTGCGTTTATTGAATGTGAGTGGATTTGGTATGCTATATTTTTATCTTTTGAAATACATTAAATTCGAAGTCATTTGAAGAGTTAAAAGTAACGCAATTATAATGGCTGGCATTGACATTTCTGCTATTAGCAAATTTAGTGGACAAAATTATTCACAGTGGAAATTTCAAATCAATTGCGCTCTTAAGGCAAAAGGTGTATTTCGATCGCCAATGGGA
>JAXGGA010019259.1:0-20405 GCA_038373865.1 Uloborus plumipes
GATTGAGTTATAATAATTTTTACTTTGTAGGTGGGAACAGTTAATAGAGAAAAGTTAATATTTTGAATTTGGCGGGTGAATTTGATGCAATTTTTTCACTTCCATGTGCATATATTTCATGCCAGTGGACGCGGCAAAGCACAGACAACATTTCTCTTTAATTTTCACCTTTTGATAAGACTATTTTTCTGTAAACGTTTAACTTTCTGTAATATTTTAGTTTTTTTCAAAGTTTGTACCTAAGAGACTGATTGATGCAAATTATTTTATACCCATATGAATAGAACTCTTTCAAACTTATTTTCCCTGAATGCTATGTTGTATTAATAAGCACCCGGGCAACGCCGGGTATTAAGCTAGTCTTTCATAAAGCACAGAGTACAATCTTCACTTAAGTTCATTATTAATACAATAAACTGTTGGACACTTTGTTAAGTGTTTGTCTTTAAGTATATCGCAAAGAATAGTATATACCCGCGAGGTACGTTTCTTATCAAAAATGTGTTTTAAAAAGTAAAGGTATAACATTTAATACTAAAAGTACCCGATCAAAGATTTTTTTTTGTGTGCGTGATTTTCATCTCCTAAATAGAAATAGAAAATAAAACCGAGAAACAGACTAGTTTGCATGATTATGTGCCTATTTATGGATTAGGGTGAAAAAGAAGTACAGAATAATGACTCCTATTACAAGATCGATATTTGTATTCGAAAAAGTAAGTTCATCGAGATCTACAAGAAATTCCTGCCGATTTGTGACTTCTCCTGTAAATTGTAAAAACAAAGACTTATAACGTTACAAAACATTTTTGAACCTAACATTGAATGATCTCTCCAAGTTTTCTTTAAAAGACTGATAGCATTTACTTGGCTTTGATCTAAACTTGCAATCAGATATATCTTAAACTTTTTCGCGGTTTCTTCACTTTCTGAAGGGCTAAACCAATCGGATTTTTTCTCAAGGAAATTGAAAACTGAAACAGGTTTCAAAACAAGATCCAATTCTAAAAGAAAATCGCTTTTCTTACTCGAATAAGTTTTTCCTTCAACCTTTTCCTAGATCCTACTTTACTTTTTTCTGATAAATGTCATTTTAAAGATGAAACTTTGATTTTTTTTCTATTTTTGAATAAAACATGGATTTCGGAAAAGGCGCAATTAAATGTGAAAGAAATGTTCTGAATCAAGATTGCAGAAAAGAAAATTTCGTTCAGTTTTTGCATAATTATACAGCAGTAATATTTTAAATATGTTCTGCTTCAATTTCATGATTTTGGAAAATATTTTGCATTCGCATGAATTAAGTATCTCAAACTTTATCTGCCACTTTAACGTACCTAAATTTCTTAACAGTCCAAGGTAAAAACATACGCAATATAAGTTTATGTGATAATTATAATTAATAAAAAAATATTATGAACAAGTTAAGAGACTAAAGAGAGTGCCCATAAATGAAGTCAGGCTTTAAGGGCCGGGGGGGGGGGATTAAATTGTGACAGTTTGTGACAAAGAGGAGGGAGAGGGTAATAGGAAGTGTAACATCCTGCATATTCAGTAGGAACCCGAAAGCAGAATACTGCTAAATCAGCGACGTACGTCGCAGAACAGACATCGGGGCTGCAGAACAATTCTGTTCAAAATTTAGCAACCAAAAAAAAAAAAAAAAAACACGTTTCGTTCGTAGCCCATGTCTCGCAAAGCAGCAGGCAATAATGCCGACGCCGTAGCCAGTGCCGTGAAAATTGCCATATATAGACCACAGCAGACGTGCGGACGACTTGACTTGAGCTTCTGAGGACCTTCCTGTTTTTTCCGCAGAACTTCAGTGATGACACTTGCGCAGACTTCGTTTGAAGTTCTGAAGTCCTTCTTATTTGGGCCGCAGAACTTCAGCTACAAAACTAGCAGTACACATTCGTTATTCAAACAATGTTCCCAACGATTATTTTTTTCCGCATGAGAATCGCGGGGACGCAAACTTAGTCTGAAATTCTGCGAGCCTTCACATTTTGGCCGCAGATCTTAAGTGACGAAGCTTGCGGTAGGTACACAAATCAGATCTTCAAATTATGTTTAAAACAATTTTTTCGCAAGAGAATAGCAGCGGCGCAGGTTTTCAATTGAAGTTTTGCAGTTCTTCACATTTTATCCGCAGAACTTCAGTGACGACACTTTGTAGTATATATTAGATATTCAGTTATGTTTAAAACCATGTTTCCTCATGAGGGGATCGCGGGGACGCAAGCTTCGCTTGAAATTCTTCGGGCTTTCACATTTTGGCCGCAGAACTTTAGTGACGAAGCGTGTAGTACAAATAGTTTTTCAAATTATGTTTAAGACAATTAACTCTTCCGCGTTAAAGAGTGGCGGGGAGCGGGATTCGTTTGAAGTTCTGCGGAGGGCCTACACATTTTATCCGCAGAACTTCAGTGACGAAACTTGCAGTACAAACTATAGTGATTCAAATTTTGTTTCAAACAATTAATCCTTCCGTGTAAAAGAATCGCGGGAAAACGGACTTCGTTTGAAATTCTGCGGGCCTACACATTTTATCCGCAGAACTTCAGTGACAAAACTTGCATAACAAATTAGGTATTCGACAATGTTCAAAACATTTTTCCTCTTCAGAGAATCGCGGGGGGAGGGGGGGGGAGAACTCGCTTGAAGTTTCGCTGTCTTTCACATTATGGCTGCAGAACTTCTGAGACGAAACTTGCAGTGCATATTAGTTATTCAAATGACGTTTAAAATTATTAACTCTTCCTGTTGAGAGAATCGAGGGGCGCAGGCTTCGTTTAAAGTTCTGCAGGCTTTCACATTTTGGCCACAGAACGTCAGCAACGAAACTTCCAGAACAAATTACCTTTTCAAATTTTCTTTAAAACAATAAATCGTTACTCTTCAATAAATGGCGGGGGGGGGGGGAGGTTCGCTTGAAGTTCTCATTACGTTTTGACCGCAGAACTGCTGTGACGAATCTTACAGAACAAATTAAGATTTAAAATAATTTTTCCTACGGAAGAATCGAGGGGACACAAGCTACGCCTGTAGTTATGTGGGCCTCATTTTGACCACAAATTGATTATTCAGGTTGTATAAAAACAATTTTTCGGTGAGAGAATCGCGGAGGCAAAGCTTTGTTTAAAGTTCTGCGGTATTTCACATATTGCCGCAGAATTGCACTTTTCAAATGATGTTTAAAACAATTTTTTCGCGTAAGAGAAACGCGGGGTGGAGGGGGAGGGGAGTCTCCTTTCAAATTTTTGGATTTCACATTTCGGCCGCAGAATTTCTGACGGAGCTTGAAGTAAAAATAGTCATTCAAATTATTTAAAACAATTTTCCGCTTGAGAGAATCGCGGGGACGAAGTAATTATATTTGAAGCAATTAACTTCAGGCTAAAATTAGGAAAATAGGTGTAGTCCAAGCCCCCCCCCCCAATCGGAAAGATGTTTTTAAACATTTGTTCTGCGATCCGGATATTAGTTAACGTCCCAATGCCGAGCTTGAACTTTTTGAACTTGAGTTTTTCGAACTGAATTTCTAAACCGATGATGAAGTATATTAAGCATTAATAACATAATTATAAATATATTTGTCAAACTAAAGCATTTAAAATATGAATTAATGAAAATAAAGCAAGAAGTATTTGCAAACTTATGAAATCTCCCTAATTCAAACTCTTAATGGAAAAATGAAACAAATTTTAAAAATAATTATTGTCTTTACCATGGTACATTATATGTACATTTACATAAAATGTAAAAATGAGAAAACACTTTTTGGTAACATTTTGACGGTAAATATATAATGTATAAATCTATCTTGCAGAACAATTTTGGCCAAATAATTTTGCGTTGCAGAACATCACTAAGTATTCTGCTTTGGGGAGTAGGAATTTGTATATGAAAAACAGCGTGACATGTGACTAAGAAGAGAAGGAGATAAGGCGAAGTGTGTCACTCTGTGACAAGGGGGGGGGGGGGGTCAAAAATGTTGAAAAAAAATCCCTTACGCATGCAAACACACATACAGCTCCAATCCAAAGAAAACTAAAATAAATAGGTAAAAGCCAAACTCAAATTTAAGAACCTTGTACAGTGTCTTAAACCCAAATTCATATGTAATTACTTTCAAGTCATGGGGCTTGTGAATTTTCTTGCTGAAATTACTAGGCATAAACGGATCGAAGAGCTATTCAAAAGAAGTCTGACTACGGGTAAGATGAGTAGGCGAACATAGAACTTATAGGCGGAGATGGACGCATCTATTACTGTTTACTGCTGCCAGCTTTTGCAGGTCTGTGTTAGCTTCCAAACTAAGCAGATTCACATGGTAATCTCGTGCTTCAAATTTTTACTTGCTCCATCATTCATATAGACTCGCTGTATCTAAACGTTTGCCATATTCACAGAAACCGTGGGACGTATTCACAGAAACCTTATACGGAAAATCAATTGTTAAAATTATTTATTCTGTGCCGTAGACAGACAAAAGTCTTGAGAAATAAATTTAAACTGATAACAAAACCGAGAGTAATAATTATGCAACAGAAAGTATAATAATTAACGAATACATGAAGGTTAAAAATCTAACTCTTACATAAACCTTCTAACCCTTTAAAATTTATATCCCATGGCTCAATTCATTTTTTTTGGCGGATTTTCCGCATTTTAACGTAACTTCTAATCTTGTTCAATGGATTGTTTTATATGAAACATAAGAATTAGATTTAAAATTTCCCCAATATTAATTTGCGCAACCTTGGACGAGCAAATGAGTGCTTTATTATTTTGACGAGTTTGACGAGAAGTGTGCCATGGCATACATATAACGAAAAAATAACGTAATTGTCAAAATTTAACGTTCGCTTTCATATTTTATACAAAAGTTAAAAATTTACCGCTGAAATTCACCCTTTCACCTTAACAGTGGCATACCTAGAAGGTCCAGCAGATCCAGTGGCGAACTTAAAAATTACGCCAAAACATTTCCTTATACAGAAAATTTTGTTTATTTCTGCAAATTTAAAGACAATATTGCAACTTCGATATTTTGTTTTACTTTTCTGAAGTGCTTTTAATAGTCCCCAAGGTTCCTTTTTATTATATGTTTATTTTTCCCTCTAGCTCTAAATTTTGCGAGGGTTTATTTATTTATTTATTTATTTATTTAAAGGAATTTTTCGTACAAACATAATTTTAAAAAAATCCTTGGACGTGTTTTTTTTAATCGGTCAAAATGTCCTCCCACCCTTTCCGATTTCTACGCCCGTTGCAAGAGTCTTCTGCCAACCCCTAAGTAAGCCACTGACCCTTAATGCAATAAAATTAACGAAATCATAACTTCGAAAATATTTATGTGCTGCGACGTGTAAAGAACTCTGATTTTTTTTTCATAGCTTATTTATATATTTCCTGTTGAATGGTGCTCACTAGTGTTCATTAGCAGAAATAATTTATAACGTTTCAATTGCATTCTAGTATTTCTCAAATTATTCACTTGAATGAATGCATTGTTTCCAAAATAAGACATCAAATTACGCTGTTGAAAACTTATTTAAAACCTGGGGCTGGGAATTAAGCGATTAACACCAGAGTGTGACAATCCTATCTTTCTTTAATTGAATGCACCGCTGCGTACTAATTTGGGAGGACACTTTCAGAATGTAATCCGTTATGTAATCCCGTTTAATTCCACTACTGGGAGAAACACAATTACTATTATCATTAGAAACATTCCCGAGGTGGTTTTACAAATTATTCAGAAAATTAACAAGAAGAAAAGAAGCAGAAAGAGCTTCCGCCTTGCTTTTTTGTCAAAGTTTTAGTTGCTTTAACTTTGCCCTTTTCTTCTTCATCTTCAACTTAAAAAAAAAAATCATTTAATTACACGTTCATAATCTTTTTTTGGAAAAGTATTTTGTTATTTTTTTTCAAGCAATGACAGTTTATGATTGAATACTGTTTAAACGCTGTGTTATATTAAAACTGAAAGAGCTGTTGCAACCTGTTTTTCAACTTTTCTTAGATAACTCTTTTAGATGACACAGATTACCATCATGCGTTTTCAAATGTTCTCAAATAATTTCTTGAATTTAATAAAAATCTTAAAGAATGACAAATTAATACAAAAGCGTTCATTTTCATTCTCTTGAATATAACTGTTGTATTCAAGATAATGACATTGTATACATTTTAAGGCCACTAACTATGCAATTGAATACTTCCAAGGTTGAGTCTTGGAGAAAAAAAAGAAAATTAAAAGGAGGAAACGTTGCATATAAGCAAAAACGTTACATGTAGAATAAGTACAATAACTACTTTCTATTATAATAGTCTGCAAATCTAAGCAGCTCTAAGCAACAATAAATACCAAATTTTCCCTGCATTTGTTCAGAAGCAAGGCGACTGGTTGGCAGTCCTCTACGTATGTGAAGCTGATTAGCTTCTAAATAAAGAAATAAAAAAAAAAAAATACTCGCGCACGTTTTATCAGTCTTTCGATTACTTTAGTGTAAAAGAAGACATACTTTTCTATTTAGTTAGAACATAAACGTACTAAATATGCAGGCAAAAAAGAACCGAATTCTTATTTATTTGTTGTTTGTAAAATTTACTATATTGGTTTTGTGTGAAACTAAATGTGACTCCAAATTTACCTGAAAACGAAACAATATTTTAAAGTTATTTGAAGTATGATTGGCATTAGGTGTAGTTTTGCGTTATTTAATGTGATCCGTAATTAAAACGACCTACCTTCTAGTTCACTTTGAGAACTCAGCAGTCATCTGTAAAACAGAGCCTAGCAGCCATCTGAACCGTGCATTCACTTAAAGCATGTGTAAAAATGAGCCTTGAGCTAACAACAATAGAGAAACTACATTCATTTACGAGCGAAACATTTTAACTTATATTTACAACAATTTTAAGTTAATCTACACGACATCCGTTGTTTTTGCGACACCACACCATGTTTATTTATTTATTTTATTTATTTTTTTTTTTTGTTTATTTACAACACATATTTCGAGCTCGTGTACTTGGTCACACAGGACCCGTTTATGTACTCACGTCCAATATGACAGATAGTACAAGACAGATACATAGTACAGGACAGAGTTTACGCTCATGGAGAGGGAAGTTACAACCAGAGCGAGGGCGGGAATCGAACCCGCCGTCCTGGGCTTTCTAAAGTGACGCGCAGACCAACAACGCCGCCAGGACCCCAACATGTTTAGTCGAAGCGCTCGCACACACCAAACAAACTTTCGTTTCGTTTCGTTTCGTTTGGAGCTATATGCCCAGGTTTTTGATGAGGACTATAATCTAGTGTTTTTTTTCCTCCGTTACATTTGATTACATGTATCATGTACAGACAATGTATATGAAATAGTTACATCACAAAGGAAGGAAAGTACATCCGGAGCGAGGGTGGGAGTCGAACCCACCGTCTCAGAGTTATCGGCTATACACGCCTTACCGCTCGGCCACTGAGACCCCCAAACAAACTTTGGAACATCAGAAGCATTAACTTTACTCGTTGCCAAATGGTAAAAGACTAATTGTTAGTCGGATGTTCTCACCATCCAATGGTCATGACAGTTCACACATGAGTGTTGTAGTAAGAGACATTGTATATTTGGGGGAATTCAAATTTTTATCATAGGTATACTTCAATCTGTACACTTTATGCACTACATCAGAATTTGCAAACGAAAGACTGACAAAACGTGCGTGAGTCATTTTTTTATTTATTTATAAGCTAATCAGCTTCACATACATAGAGGACTGCGTACCAGGCTCCTTGCTGCTGAACAAATACAGGAAAGCTTTTGCAATACTAGTAAAGGGAAGAACACCGAAAACGAACCCACGACCTCTGGCGCAGAAGAGGCAGCTTCTACCAAAGAGCCACGGAGACCGCGCATGCGTGAATCAAATGCAGTTGAATCACTGCTTAGTTCTTGTTGCAAATTATTGTTGGGGGATAGAATACCTCTTTTTGATTTATTCTTCGTCTAATAAAATTATGAAAGTATTGGATTCGTGAAAATTTTCGAAGTTCGAAGGATTCGCACGTTTTGAGATGCACTCAATATATTTAAACCATTTTTTAAAAATCTCCCTGTCTCTCCGCATGTGTGTGTATACGTGTGCCTGTACGTGCGTGCGTGTGCGTGCGCTTATGTTTCAGTGTTTATGCGACCTTTTTTGTGGCCGATCTAGCGTAAAAACTATGGCATGAACTCGAACGAAATTTAGTACACATATGTGGTTCAAGTGAATTTGTGCCCAATAGTTTTTGGCACCAATTTTTCCAAAAAGGGTGATGTAATAGAACGTTTTCGGCGCTATGTGGGTTGGCTATATTTCAGGAGGTAACAGACGGATTCAGAGAAAAGTTGGTCCACAGGTGGAATTTAGCGCGTATAACAAGTGCTGATTCATTTTTGGTCACAATTGTTCAAAGCAAGAGGAGGGCAGAGGAGCAAACGAGTGTTTTTTCTCAGAACTTATGCCTGCCATTTTTCAAGAAATAAAACAAGGATTTAGACAGATATTGATAGATTGGTTTACACCAAAGGTTAAAATAACTGATTTGATTTGGGGCCTCGGTGACGCAGTGTGTTACACGTCCTTTTCGTAATCCCGAAGTGGTGGGTTCGATCCCCACCCTCACTTTGGTTGCAACTCCGTTCTCCGTTCTGTACATTCTGTCCCATCTTTCCTGTGTTTGTTCGGAGACAAGGTGCATACTACGCAGCCCTCATGTATGTTGAAGCTGATTAGAGTCAAAATGAAAGAAGGAAGAAAATTGATTTGATTTCGGCCCCAATATCTCTAAGAGAGCGGGTGCAGTCAGGCTTTACTTCTGTTAATTGCTGTTGTTTCTAATACCACTCGTGTATCCGAGCCCGAGTAAATGAAATATGTTCGATTTAAGGCAGGATCGGTACGGCTTCCATTTTTACGAGCACCATTAAGGTAGAAGACCGTTTTAGCTCACACACATGCCATAAAGACCCGTTTTTAGGGTAGACATTCATTAATAACACACTTTCATACACAAAAAGAACAATGACAAGAGATTAGAGAAAGTACATCCATGCCCCAGCCGGGATTTGAGCCCGCTGCCACTGCATCACGGTCAGACGTCGCTGATCACTAGACAAGGTGGCCGACTCTGTTAATTGTAACTGCTATATGTCAAGAAGTAATGCTACAATTTAGATAAAATTTGAAGCAAATTGAATCCACACAAAATCTGCTATTGATTCAATTTTGGCGCCAAATGAGAGACTTTTTGTCATCCTTCGCGCGAGTTATAATCAACAATGTGAAAAAAAGAATTACATTTGAGGTTTTATTTACGATTGTTCTCGCAAAAAACTTTCACGTGTTTTAATTGATGGTAAGCGAACGTGAACGATTAGAAAAATGAAAGTTGTTTAGTATTGTTATGTGTTGCCCTTTTCTATTTGTTACCAAATAAAATATTTGTAATTTTTTAAGCCATGCTTTCAAAACCTGTAGTTTTAACAGTGTGATTTTCTAGCACTTTCAGCTTCATTGAAATGACATCTACCTCCAGCTCTGTTATTCTCTATTTCAGTCTAATCAGTCCATTGTAAGGAAGAAACCGCAGTCTCTGGATGTCATAACTGAGCTGTCGGTATATTGCATGCAGGTTCACTGCAGCATAGCGAGAAATTTTAAAGCTTTCTTTACCTCCACAGCCGGCCACCTTTTCTAGTGGTCAGAGGAGTCTGACAGGGATGGTGTGGATCCGGGTTCGAATCCCGGCTCAGGCATGGATTTACTTTCCCTCTCCTGCCCTTGTCTATCTGTGTGAATGAGTTGTTATGCTGTGAATGACCTCTTATTTCCATAAATAAGTCCCTAAGGTTTGTGTGTACTGTTGAAGTCGAACTTCACGTCAAATTGTGGTACAATTGGAAACGTGAAGCAGTGCACCCCAAATCGCCAATCTATGCGGAGTTTGTCACATATTGCACCCTATAACAAATGTGGCAAAACTCAGAAAAAAAATATCGGAGGAAAATTGAGTACTTGAAATAAATGTATTAAAATATTTAGCAGATTTATTACCTCGTAATAGAACACGATTGATTTAAAATATAACATTTAATGTTTGTGTTGACAGTCTTAATAATCATACATAAAGTTTTTTTAGATGATGAACTTTTAATGATGTGTCATTGATGAGGATTGTACCATTTATTTGTCCTTACACACCAGTTAAGTGAAGTAGCTTTGTTTCATAAGTTTTTACGACCTTTTGTTAGAAAAAAAGCAGAATAAAAGTTTATTCAATATGAAAACGGGTTAAACAATCCAAAAAAACCTATCAAAAAATATCAAACCGATATTTTAACCCCAAATAAATCCTCCCTTTTCATTACAAAATATTCTTTCGTTTCAAATATGAATAGTTCATCGAATGCCCGTAAGCAAATATTGAAAACCACTCAAACTAATTAAAAGCACCGAAGTAACGTCAGCCTCTTCAAGTTTCCCACATCACCATCCTAACAAAAAGCCCTATTTCCTCTCCCCATTACGGCCAGCAATGAATTGAAATCTTAATTGCAATTTAAAGGAAATTATCCCATTTAGAAGCGATGAAAGATGCATCCAATTTCTTTCCTGATGAGTTCTGTCCTCCGGGGACGCGGTCCATCAAGTCCTCCGCCCCTTGAACCGCAATCGAGTGGCGGACTCTTTTATTGCGCCACTTCACGTGCGAATCTCCTTCCATACCCGAACTAATTGAAACGCATTCCAATCTCCTATATCCTTCCGCCTCCACCACAAATGGGAAAAAATCTTTTCGCCAAATCCGAATTAGGGACAGGAATGTCTGTTATCAAGGTATTCACTGCAATTCCTTTTTTCTTTTTTTCGTCTGGTTTTTTCATAGTATTTGATCCGTTTATTCTTTCTCATTTATTTCTGTCGGAAACTCATTGCAAATTTTATTTCTTTCACTCCTCTGTCTATACCTTGCAGTTTAGACCATTTTTTTTCATCCTTTCTTGTGGAGTATGGTCATTTTTACTCGTGGGGCGAGATTTATCGTTAGTTCTGTACGTTGATTTCAATGCTAATGGAGGGACTTGGGATGAATGGAGATTCCAGATTTCTCTCTTGTGGAAAAGTAATTTCCTGGTATTCGTATATGGAAAGAAGAGTTAGATGAAGAAAGGGAGGCTAAATATAGATTGAACTGCTTTCCTTTTAAGGCAAATGAGAGCCAATATTTAGAAAAATGCCAATTTGAAGTTGGAGTTTTCTGAAAAAAAATTTTTTTTGCAGAAAAAAACTAATATTGGATTTTAAGTCTAAATTGGGTCTAAATGCAAGAAAATAAAAGGGGGGAGGTCAAGGAAGTTATTTACCCCCTCCTTAGATTACTCACTTTTAAGAAGTTTAAGATCTGATGAATGTTACAGGTCTGATGTTAATATGAGCTACATATTTGAGTTTATGCTTTCAGTCTTCGTTATCATCTCTAAATATGATATCATTTCCTTGCATTTTTAACATAGAATTAAGATAATTATATTAAAATACATATATTAGGCTAAAAAAATCAAATTTCATTATAAAAAAGCATTTCTTGGAAATAAAAATGAGCGATAAGGTTTTTAGATAAAATAAATTATGAGATTACTAAATCCAAGCTAATAAAACCTTTGTTTTGTTTTGAAACAACACACAACTTCAACTTTTTCAACACACAACTCTGCTGCTTGCTTTTCTTTAATTAGTTGCAGGAAATTTAATTTCTTGATCAGAAATTCAAATTTAGCATGCTAGTTATTATCTAGTTATTTAGCGAAGTTATGAGAAATTGAAGCACCAAAAAAAAAAAAAAAAAATATATAAAATAAATAAATAAATAAATGAAATAATAATAATTAATTAACTTAATTTCTGCAGTGTCAATTTTTCTTATTTTACTAACTTCTATTGTTAGTTCATACAAACCACAAATGAAGCAATTGTACTAAAACTCATTGCTTTTCATTTTTTAAGAACAAACATATTCAATATATATGGCTAAAACCTATGATTTTTGCTTTTTATAATTCTGAAACGTGTGAGTTAGTTCTGTAACATATTCGCTGTTTTTCAATGTTACCGCTCTGACTGTTACCGATCTGACAAACTGACAAAGTTTTTTTTTTTTATTTCCGAGTCGATCGCACTAAACCAAAATCAAACACGTGGTTTTTTCACTTGTAATAAAGGACTATACTTATACATAAAATAATTTTTAAAATAATAAAAACTGCGCATTTTAGAGCGTGTTACCGATCTGATGACTCAAATGATACACATTTTATAAAATAACTTAAAAAAATCTTACCTACAATTTTAGATGCAGAAAGGCAAATTTTTAATTACGATTCGATAAAACATCCCACCAGGTACTCAGTATCACGTAGTATAGGTGCAGGAAATGATTTTGGGAGCCTAAACATAGATCGGAAGTTATTGTTACCACTCTGACGGCGGAACTTGGGACACGCTTATTTCGCATCGGCTAGAAAATCAGGAATCGATTAAAACAAAAATGAAGTAAAATATTAACAAAGGGGTAAAAATAGAATCGTTTTTTGTACAAGTGCGTTTTTTTGGGAAGTTAGAGTGTGCGCATGACCTGTTTGTATGCTAAGCTTTGCTACTTGGGACACGTTACCGATCTGATTTTTGATGTATAAAAACAATATTTTCTGAAGAAAAAAATTTTTTTTTTCTGATGTTATTGGATGAAATGAAAGCAAAACTTATCTTCTTTCTGGGGAAAATTATTTTTTTAATTAGTTATTGAAATACTAGTGAAAATTCACTTGGGACTCAAATTGGCACTTTTCTAAATATTAGCTCATGACACAAAGGCTTTAACTTTTAATAAAGTTCCCCAATTGGGAAAGGCGGGAGCATGTGAACATGGTGCGTTTTACTAAGAAAACTGGCAACCAAAATTCTTGAAAAATTCTCAAGTAATGGCAGTATCAGTCTTAGTTTTTTGTCAAAGTTTTAGAGCAAAAAGTCATATTTTGTTTTTGTGGTAATAACTTATTTGCTTCTGCTTCTTTTCTTTTACTTATTGCACACATTACTGTATAATATAATTTGAGACAATATAACAATTTGGACACAGTATAGGTTGCAAACCCGTCAATGTAATTTGCATAAAAGCATGTATTTTAAATATCAAAGAGTTTTTCTTTGAATTATGATGCTTTTCCTGTTTTTTAATCTCTTTAATATGGGCCATAGACTATGCCCCTTCTCATATAGTTTCTCATGTGAGCAATTAACCGAGTTAATCAAAAGTTATCACAAGGATTGCTATTTTTCTCTAATAATCATCTACACATATTATTTCTTGTGCCTCCAAATCACTTTTAGATCATTATTCAGAAAAAAAGTTTTGACAAAAACATAATGTTTATCGATTTTTATGTCAAACGTTCAAACATTAGAATTATATGCAAAGGTTACATGGAACATTAATCAATTAGATCATGAAAGTTCATGCTAAAACAAAAAAAAAAAACTTTTGAAAATATATTGTATACTGTACAAAACATAGCTGGCAAACGGAACATTAAATGTTGATGACTCGTGGCATGTTCATGATATCTTGCAAAAACTATCATACGTTAAAATGTTTAACATTAAGTTTTGAAACTGTACTTTCTGTGGCCTCAATTGCAACAACTAACTCTATTGTTTCTCCGGCTCTGCTTTGCAATTATATTGAATACCTGAATGGCGCTAAAATAAAGACTAATGATATACCTCTTTAGAATGCGCATAAATTATGACTTCCAGGTATCAAGAATAAATGAAATTCTGGGAGGTTTTGCTGGTGAAAGGCGAGCTAATATACACTAATTCAAAGCTTCTAAACTCGTTTAGAAAAGTGTTCGCCAAAAGAATTCAATTTCGTTAAGAGCTTTTGTTCGGGAAAATACTCCGCCGGGTCTTCGAGTTAAGATTCTGTGAATAAGTTGTAAAGGACTATTATAGGCGTTGAATATGCGCGAAAATCTTTACTATATCCTGCTAGTCTAAGCCTAAGTTATACATTTTTAAAAAAATGAACTTGTTATTATTATTATTATTATTTAAGATATTAATGTTGTTGTTGTTGTTGTTATTATTATTATTATTATTATTATTATCATTATCATTATTATTATTATTATTATTATTATTATTATTATTATTATTATTATTAAAGATGTACGGGAGAGACGAAAATCATTGGTATACGATTTCAGTTTTGTCTTTGTTAAACTTAGCAAAGTACTAATTTTAATTTTTTAATTACTTTTTACAGATGGAAAATGATTTGAATTGTAGTGGTATTGAAATGAATGAACATCTTTTTTTTCTTCATTTTTCTTTCATATTTCAATTAAAGTGGTACAATTGTATGGCTTGTAATGTCTTGTAAAATCAAAATGTGAGTTAAATAACTTTCTGACTCATTAACTTTGTTAACGAAATTGTTGAAAACCGCATATCTTTTGCGGATATAGAAAAATATGTGCGAAATTAAAAAAAAAAGTTAAAAATTACCCTAAGGAGATAAAACTTTCAAACAGCTTGAAGAAAAGGTTCTACTTCACATTCTTTCCCTCGCATTTGACTTCCGTTATAATTATTTTTTTTCCCAGTTTCCTTGAATAACAAATTTCACACTTTCGGTAAGACTTTCTTTATTAAATTAGGAGGTGCTATGTGGCTTGCTAAATGGACGAGCTGTCGGGGTAAATACTTCAGAAAATACATTACTGTCATTTAAACGATGAAATAACGGGAGAAAATTTTAAAATTGCATCATGCACGTGTAAATCTAGCGAGCAATCCCAAGTAGCACACTTCGTTTTTTAAAGGTTGTAAAATGGTTATTAACAATGTAACAACCGCTTAAAAACGTTTATAAAACGTCTAAAGGTTATTTGTGCTACCTGGGATTTTGTTACTTCCCGTGGAAATCGCGGGATACGCAGGGGATGGGCGAAGCATTTTGGTTTAAATAACGTTTTTAGTTTTAAATCACTGCGTTTGAAAAATGGCCGCATAGTAAAAGTACGCATTGAGTTGTTTTTAAATAAAATTGATTTTCGACCTAACTGAGTAGAGGAAATTCGTTCTAAATCGATTTTTGGAATTGTTTGTTGTTGTTTCGAAAAAAACTCGGGTGTCCGAGCCCGTGTAGATGAAATTTACTCGATTTAAGGCAGGATTCGTATGGCTTCCGTTTTTACGAACACCATTAAGGTGGAAGAGCGTTTTAGCTCAATGCGCAAGACATAAGGAGCCGTTTATAGGGTATGCATCCATTCATAGCACACTTTCACACACAGAAAGGGCAATGAGAAGATAGAGAGAGAAGGTACGTCCATGCCCAAGCCGGGATTCGAACCTGGGACGACAGCAGCTTTTTAGAATTGTAGTATCAACCAAGAAGTATTGAATTACAAAGGAAAAAAAAATTCTTTAATTTATCAATTGTGCTGATTTTGATACTAAACACCTCAAATAATTCTTATTAACGACCATGTAAAATGAGATGCTCGCAAATTAAATCATTTTACGCAATATGTATTTTTAAAGCAACAAAACGGTATAACTTTGATTTACCCCCCCCCCCCCCAGAAAAAAAGAAAAAAAAATTAAGCGCCGAATCCTACGGACTTTTCACGTTTGCTGTTTATTATTTTGGTGTTGCCAATTTAGGTTTTTCTCATCTTTTAGGTTTTTGCTGTTGCCAAATTTAGTAGTTTCTTGTATTTTGTACCATTATTTGAGTTTTTTTGAAAAATTTTGTGGCAAGAATTTTTTTGTGGCAACAATAAAAACAGATATTTTGCGTGGCAAGAAAAAAAAGTCGCCAAAATTTCGATTTGGGGGGGTACATCAAAGTAGTTCCAACAAAACTGAGCTTTGCATCCGCTAAATTTGGCGCAAACGTATACTGCAACATTTAACACTTATAATGTTTACCCTAGCAGCATGATCTCATCGGCCGATGATCGGCCATTCATCGAAACCCGATGAATCGAAACCCGGATTCCGATGAGTTCTCATCGGGAATTGCTCCAATATGTCTCATCGGCCAACAGAATCCGAGCAGCAAAATCCGATGAGTTTTGCTCGAAATACGATGAGATTTGGAGCAATTTACGAGCAGTGCAGTCCCGTGCCGATGAATATGGGATCAATTTTGGATGCTCGGCTTATTTCATCGGGAAAGTTGGTCAGAAGGATATCATTTTCCGATGGAATTTTGCTCATCTTATTTTCATCGGGAAAGTTGATCGGAAGGATATCGCTTTCCGATGAAAAGTAGCTCATCGAAAACCGTGCTCGGATACTGATCGGAACGTTGTCATCGTGCGTTACGGGATCAGTTTACGAGGAGTTCGATGATCGGCCGAGCAAAATCCAATGAGTTGATGCTACTTGGGTAGGTTTCGAAAAAAAAGCTATATTGCAGAAATGTGTAGATGCGAGAAAATATATTTATTTTCGATCATGTTCACTTATTTCAATTAACAAAAAAGAAAAAAAATCACTCATCTCTACAATGTATGAAGGAATATTTAAATAGAGCTTTTTTGTATAACTTTTTTATTCTTCCTGTAATTTGAAGCAAATGATAAACCCTAAATGCTATAAAGAAGCTCGAAATTTCATATTGCTTCTAATTTAGACGTTTTAAGTTTTTAATAACATTATTTTCTCTCTTTTCCCATTTGATGTTAAGTAATTTATACATTTTCTTACAAAATCATACTAAGTGTAGGGTTAGTAAAAAAACCCTTTTCCCAATTTTCAAAAACGTATCAATAAATGGCGCAGTTCTCACTTCTGAATATTTCATAAAACAAGAGTGACGAATTCGGAACGAAATGGCAGTAAAACTCGTATCTGTGTCATTTTGTAAAACATTATAGCGGATCGTTTTATCTGATCATGTAAATGGTCGCAATGAATGCATACGGAAGGAAAATCAATTTAACGGTTTTTGCGAAAAAAGCCGATTTTACTCTTTGAAAGAGCTGTCGCCGTTAAAATATTACAAGGTTCCACCCCATTTTAAGTGATTTTTTAAAAACTCATTTATGTTAGTGTAGGAACTTAAGCTTTGTTTATACTTTAAAACTAGCTTATTACCCGGCGTTTCCCGGTACTGCATTATGTTTAGCTTATTTCATGCTAAATGAAGTAGGTGACCCTTAATTGATAATTCATTGTTAATCGTAATATTTGTTGGAAAATACTCACATTTCAATGCGTTAAATTTTATCTATTCGTATGCTTAAATGCTCATCTCTATTACTCTGTCTATTCAAAATTGAAAGGAAATGGCCATTTTGAGACAAAACATTTGAATTTTGAGCTTTTTGGATTGTTTTTAAATTTCAAAACCCCACCTATGTAAATTCTAGTGCATCGAGGAACCTCTGTGCCAAATTTGATGAAAATCCGACAAAAACTGGATTTGTATAACCTCTTCAGTCCTGATTTTTTTCAACCATTTGAATTTCAAGTTTTTAAACCTTTGTTAGGTCTGAATAATACCTAAAAAAATTGGGATTGATGAAAAATAAATGCTACAATCTTAAATGTTATAATGCATAGTTTTTTTCGTTATAATATACTTTGAAACCAGATATAAATAAAAATTTAGAAGGTACACATATGTGTACCTTCAACTGGGACTTAAGAGGTTCTGGAACAAACATACAAACAAAAAAACAAATATACATTCAAAAGTCCATTTATATATATATATATATTTATCTATATATCTATATATCTATATATATATATATATATATATATAGATTGGAGAATAAAAGCCATGATGATGACCTTGAGGGCCCTGCTCCACATTGACGTAAAGCAGAAAAATAAAGCAGAAGCGTAAAATGGAGCAAATAGTGTTCCTATGGAAAGTACCCGGATTTTCGGTTTCTGCCTTAGGGCCATGCTCCACATCAGCATAAAACGCGACCGAAAACTAAGGGCATTGCTCCACATCGACGTAAAGCAGAAAAAATAGGCAGAAGCGTAAAATGGATTCAATGGTGTTCCTATGGAAAGTACCCGGATTTTCGGTTTCTGCCTTAGGGCCATGCTCCACATCAGCATAAAACGCGACCGAAAACTAAGGCAGAAACCGAAAATCCGGGTACTTTCCATAGGAACACCATTGAATCCATTTTACGCTTCTGCCTATTTTTTCTGCTTTACGTCGATGTGGAGCAATGCCCTTAGTTTTCGGTCGCGTTTTACGCTGATGTGGAGCATGGCCCTAACAGTTCATATTTTTTACGAGCGTAAAAAAGATTTCAAAATTGATACTTTGTTCGCCTCAATATCTTGAAATAAATTTTGATTTAAAAAGCTATATGGTTAACTTTTAAATTTGCACCTTTACGTACTTTCAGCTTTACCACACCAGCGCCAAAAGTAAATTAAAATTAAAAAAATAACCAAAGTTATGAAATCTAGATAATTTTATTTCTTGTATATTTTAACCAAAACGTGAAACCGGAAAACATTTATTTAATTTAGAAAATTTTCGAGTCTGTTACCTAAAAACTTCCACGAATTTTTCGCACGAGAGAGAAAAAAAAATCAATCTTCAGAAATAGAATTTCAATTTTCCGCATTCCAAAAAGAATTCCGATAGGTAATGTATTGATTTTCCCATCATTCCAAATATTCCTAGAATTCGTCATCTGTTCTATCGTCTAATTTGTTTGCCGAAGCGGAAACAGAATGTGTAAACATGAAGAAATAACAAGATGTGGAATGTGCGTTTTATTAGCTTTATTTTAAGTTTTCCGAGTTGTTAGCAGTGAAGCATCATATTTAATTAATATTTCATGAAATTAATTTACGCGTATTTGAATTGCGAGAAGATGATAATCTCCTAACATCATGTTAGATTTCAAGTACCGTTTTTATTTAATGACGCTTTTTTTTCCACTTTTTAAATATTTTCAATTCTAATAGATTTATTAATGTTTCATTTGGCCGTTATAGTTTTTTAAATATGTTCGTTGAAAACTCAAACTGTGTTTCAACTTGTTGATATATATTAAGGCATGCCCCTACGTTCGGAGCACTTCTTTGAAAATACATTCTAATTATTGTATTTTTAAACTCGCTTCATATTAGTTGACCTCAAAAAAGATAAAAATGACGAAAAACATTTATAAATAGCCAAACATTTTGAAATAAACCAATTTTTGAAAGATTTAGCAAAAAATATCAATACAAACGGCGGAAGTCCCAGAAGACAGAAAAATTAAATATAGCCATTCATATTTTGTACACGTGTAAAATAGGTCATTTTCTTCAAGATAGACTATTATCTAAGAGAAATATCAATTAGATTTGAAATTATAAAATTATCAAATATATTTACGTAATTTTGCGTAAACTTTACAAGTCTATCTATGTATAAAAAAATAGATGTATGTTTGTATGTTTGTTCCTTTTACAAATCCTCAGTTTTCGTCGGATTTTCATCAATTTCGGCACAGAGGTTTCTTAATGCACTGGAATTCACATAGGCGGGGTTTTGAAATTTAAAAAAAAGCTAAAAAGCTCAAAATTCAAATTTATTGTCCCAAAATGGGTATTTTATTTCAATTTTGAATAGATAGAGTAATAGAGATAACCTTTACGCATACAAATTGATAAAATTTAACCCATTTGAATATGAGTATTTTCCAAAAAAGATTACGATTAACAATGAATTATAAATTTAAGGCTCACCCGTTTCATTTTAGCATGAAATAAGTTAAAAACAATTATAATTAGCTATGTTGTAATAATAAGCAACCGGTGCAAAGCCGGGTAATAAGCTAGTTTACTATAAAAATACTAAAAAGCAATCAAAAATACCTCTATATTTAAAGATAATAGTTTATATGTGAAGCACCATAATGTAGAAACTTATGTACAAATTTTGAGACAAAAATAGCTAAAACTTTTTTCGTTAGAGGTTCCTGCGTAGAAAGAAATAACGAAAAAAACTGATTTTCTAAAAATGCATTTAAAGTATAAATATCAATTTAGCAGCTAGAATCGAAGTTTGTAAACACCCCAAATAAAGTTGAGAAAAACTTTTAGAACATTAAAGGACAAGGCTGAACTGTAGCAACAAATGTACCAAATCACTTTTCTTTTCAACTTTCAGCTGTCAAAGCAGAGGAAAATTCGACTTAGTTTTGTTTTTGGATCAGTTTGAAAACCGCTGTAACTTTGCTAATATTAATCGCAGACAAAATTCAAGAACCGTCTAAAAGCTAAATGAATAATAAAATGAATTA
>JAXGGA010019260.1:0-20401 GCA_038373865.1 Uloborus plumipes
AGCAAAAACCACGCCCACTTATGTGTGTAAATACATTGATTTCTCCAATGCCGGGGGGGGCAATTGACCCCCCAGCCCCCTAAATGACTGGCCTGGCCACCATCCCTGCTGCTCAGCCCTTTTCCGCAATTGACCTACGCTGCTCGCATTTTCAGCAATTCTCTCGACATAGGTTTTGTCCAAGTGCCGCTACGAGCCCATTGGACTGGTGTCTAGAAGGCTATATCTTATTTATAGCCTTTAATCTACCGCCATAATCCTATCCCGCCTATATCCTTTTCTATAGTAGAATCACGCTACATAGCGTGTATATTTATATTCCTTACAAGAGTGTATTAAGTGATCAGATTAAACTCTAATACTACTTACCTACACCCATTTTTAAAAACTCTAATAAAAATGGAAAGACACATTTCTTGTAGACATTAATACAACTTCTTATTCAAATTTCTAACGCTTATAAGATCACCCCCCTTTTCTTCTCAAAAAACTTTGTAATGAAGCTAGTTTCCCGCATATATTTTCTTACTGTTTCTCTGGATGTTGTTCGAACTATACTAATTAAAGTCTTCAATGCGTGCGGTGCAGGACCTGCAAGTAAGTGATCAGCTAGACCAATACTAACAAGAATAACAAACTGTATAAATTTTTATGATCCAGTAAGTTTAGCGACTTCATAACGATATTCATAATCTATGTCTAATAAATTCCCTGCTCTACTTTTGCGCTATCCCAAATATCCTTAAAATAACAGCAATATTATTTATAGGCAAATTTATTAATCTACAAGACCACCTTCGAAGGTTGTTGAAAATTAGACTAGAATCAGTTTCTTTATATCTAAACTTTTGTTACAGTTGGTCCAGACCGGATCTTTCTTCTATCTCAACCCCCTTATGGAAGCTGATGTAAGTTCCCCTAGTTATCCCGGCGCCTTGTAGTACCAAATAGTCCTTTTATATTCATACCAATCTGAGGCGTGTGATGAATAAGATTTGTTATCTCTGGAACCTGTAAGTTTATTTACAGTCTTTACAAGGAAAATCAAGGTGTGGCTACATCCAAAGGCAGCTCCAGGAATATGTTCCAAGGGAGGGGTAATTGTATCTTTTGTTTTTTTCTACTAGCAAAGAGGGGGCAGAGGCAACGAACCCCCCCCCCACCCTCTTTTTTTACACACATTATTCCTGGTTCACGCACCTGTTACTACACACGTTTCGGTCTTCAATTTCGGTGTCGCTGCGCGAAGTTCAAATTCAGGAGATTCCGAATCCCAACCACTTCTCATAGTAATCATCGAAGATCCGATGATTAAAGAGATGAGCGCTTTTCTGAACTTCATAAGTCGAAAACAATGCTGGAGAAGAGTCCCTCGGAGGGAGGGGCGATCGCCTCTCCTTGTATCCGCGCGCAGGTGCATAGCACTTCTCCTAATACTAGAGAGACCTATATTTTCTATATGAACGGATTACCTGTGTTTAATTCATATTTACCTGTGTTCAGACAAAACACTTCCGTCATTATTATCGCCCAGAAATCTCCTCCATAATAGGACATATCAGTTTCTTGCGAACCCCGCAAGAATCATGTTTGTAGGCACTGCACAAAAGTAAGCATATTTTGTCTTTTTTAGTAGCTACGTTTAAACTCTCTTAAGTTTATTGTTTTTTCAGAAAGGAGTATTCTGGGTAAATTTTCTATTTCCAAGTCCACAACATTTACCAATGAAATGCTTACCAATTAATCGCAACATACAACAGCATATAGCATCTTACCTTGTTAACATTTATTAAATGATATTATTTATCTTATGAATGTTTTTACATGAATTTTCGTAATTTTTTTTTGTATTATATACATAAATCTATTTTATTCCTGTTTTATTTATATTATAGACTCTTAAAAAGGTCGAAAAAATCTTGACATTTACTATTAATGTCTACCCCAAGAAGATTCTTGCTGTCAATAGAACACCACGCCCCGAACCCATACGGCCACTCCACCTCTCCCCAGGCGGCCACCCACCACACCCCACCCCCAGCCCGCCAGTGCGTAAATCAACCCGCACTGAAGGTCGGCGAGATATGCCCACAGCAAGATGCCCACTGCACGAAACGGCACGCTTGCAACAATCACGTCTCCGTGCATACAATGTGGTGCATGTTGTGCCGTCTCACTCAGAACATGCAAATAAGGCTTGTTTAAAAATCGTGTTGTAAAGCTCGTGAGTAATTATTTTTCCGTGAAATTTAACGCATTACGTTCATATTAGCCAAGAATGCCTTTAAGAAGACGAAGAAGCCATTATCAACAGCCTACCGAGTTTGAACGAGGTCGTACAATTTGGCTACCAGAAGGTGGATTTTCATTTCGCGATATTGCTGATATTCGAGCTGCAGTTGGTACCGCCGTGACCTAAAGCATAGTAAGAAATCGTTTACTTCAAGGACAACTCCGAACCAGATAGCCTGTTGCCTGCATCCCATTGACTGCAAACCATTGCCGTTTGCGACAGCAGTGGTGTCAAGATAGAGCTCACTGGAGGTCAGAGTGGGGATCTGCTGTAATTTCTGATGAAAACAGATTCTGCCTAGGTGCCAGTGATGGCTGTATGTTAGTCAGAAAGAAGCTAGGGGATCGCCTGAATCCAAGCTGTCTGTGGCCTAGACACACGGGACCTACACCTAGAGTCATGGTCTCGGGAGCAATTTCCTATGACAGTAGGAGCACTCTTGTGGTTATCACAAACACACTGACTACAAATTTGTCGTCAGTCTGGTAATTCAACCAATAGTACAGCCCTTCATGAGTACCATTCAAGGGGGAGATTTCCAACAGGATAACGCTCGCCCTTACACCGCTGCTGTAACACAATGTGCTCTAGAGAGTGTTGACATGTTACCATCACCATGACCTACCAGATCTGTCTCCGATTGATCACGTATGGGATATCATTGAACAGCAACTCCAGCATCATCCACAGTCAGCAATGGCTGTCCTAGTATTGCCACAACAAGTGCAAAAAGCATAGCACTCCGTACCAAAGTGACATTCGGCATCTGTAGGACACAATGCATGCACGCTTGCAGGCATGCCTTTAAAATTCTGGAGGTTACACCAGGGTCATTCCACGTCAGTTCACCCGGTCATGTAACCCATGTCCTCGGATTTTGAGAAAATTTGGTGTATTTAATATTTTTATGGTGGTAAGTAACCATATGAATTCTTTTTCCCATATGTGATCTGGTTTTTGTTTTACAGGCCGTCAAACTTTTCAAAAATTGCATTTTTTGTCAACCGCTAAGCCTAATCTGCATGTATACGTATCTCTTCAGTAAATTGTGACGGGTGCAGAAATCTTTCTATATTTCCAAAAATTCTCAGATGTGTTGCTGAAAGTATGAGGGTTTAATAAAAAAATACTTGAAATTTATATAATATAATTTTGTTAGAATAAAATTTGAATAAACTACGACAAGCATTTTTTTTCTTGTGCAAAACATGAGTTTACTTAAGTGGCATTTCACGAAAAGGCGGAGGTCCTATTCAATAATGGAAGCATTCGAAATGCGCATGAAGGTGTGTTCTATCATTGCAAAGTATAAAATTAGTGGTTTTTTTCGTTTTCTTGTTGCTGTTGCACAATATACACATTTCAGTATCAAAATTTTTGAAAAAAAGTTTTAGTCATTTTCCTAACCTAAATTTCACTGAAAAGCAAACATTCCTTTATTTTTAAGTGTATTTACAGCCCTATTATGCTACTTAAAAATCATCTTAATCCCTTATTAAGCAGAAAGAAAAGTGAGAAATAATTTATGACTTTCAAATTCAGTTGTTAAGTTCAGCAAAATATCAGATGTAGAAAAAAGATGTGCAAAACATGAATTTACTTTAGTAGCTTTTTATGAAGAGGCGGAGGTCATATTCACTAATAGAAGCATTCGAAATAAACCTAAAGGTGTGTTCTATCATTGCAAAGAATAAAATTAGTGGCTTTTTTTCGTTTTCTTGTTGCTATTGCACAATATACACATTTCAGTACCAACATTTTTGAAAAAAGTTCTAGTGATTTTCCTAACTTAATTTTCAATATTTTTTGCGTAAAAGAAGCATTATTCATGGTTTTGTAGCATAAAAACGTATTATATTTAGTTTTAATGAATTATAATTGTATTGAATGTGCGAAGAAGAGATAGGATAGCACAATCTTTAAAGTAAAAGTAATAATTAAAAATGTGAGTTTCTGAATATTATCGGATTGTTTGTCTTTGAAGTGTTTGTGTGATCCTGTTTTCAGCAAATTTAAGGAATATACTGTTTGATATTTTAACGCTCAACCTTCCTTGCATTTGCGCATGTATCAGGTCTCTTCTTATTTTATCAAAATATGGGTCATAGTGATAAGAGGGATAAAGAATGTGAGTGGGTTTTCTATTTTGGTTTGTTTGTTTTTCATTGGATTCGCTTATCAGGAAGGTTGGTTTGCGCTGATAAATAATAATAGGAGATAATTAAAAAGCTAGAGCCCCGGACAGACATAATTCAATAAAAATAAACTAGAAATTTCAGCATCCAGTTAAGAACAAATACAGCTTTCGAAACTTGCTATTGGAGTTTAAAAGAAAAAAATTGAAAATTTTCAAGTAAGTGACTATGCTGGATTTTAAGCAAGACTATATTTTACCTAAGAAAGGACTATTATCTTTACTATAACCAAGAAATGGTAAGATGTTAGATGAAATAACTACGTCAAACGGTCCGTAACATAAGATTCTGGAAGATGTTACTATTCTCTTCAAAAGGAGATTGAATATGTACAAAATAAGTATTCCGAATATTTCATGATAACGTGACTTCAACAAGTACTGTCCGACGTCAGAACTGCAAGGAAGGTCGAGCGTTAAAATATCAAACAGAATATTCCTTAAATTTGCTGAAAACAGGATCACACAAACATTTCAAAGACAAACAATCCGATAATATTCGGAAACTCATACTTTTCATTGTTATTTTTTCTTCAAAGATTGTGCTATCCTATCTCTTCTTCGCACATTCAATACAATTATAAATCATTAAAAATAAATATAATACGTTTTTATGCTACAAAAGCATGAGCTTTGCTTCTTTTACACAAAAAATATTGAAAAATAAGTTAGGAAATGACTAGAACTTTTTTTCGAAAATGTTGGTACTGAAATGTATATATTGTGCAATAGCAAAAAAAAAAAAAAAAAACGAAAAACGAAAAAAGCCATTAATTCTGTTCTTTGCAATGATAGAACACACCTTTAGGTTTGTTTCGAATGCTTCTAATATTGAATATGACCTCCGCCTCTTCATAAAAAGCTACTAAAGTGAATTCATGTTTTGCACATCTTTTTTCTACATCTGAATATTTTTCTGAACTTAACAACTGAATTTGGGAGTCATAAATTATTTCTCACTTTTCTTTCTGCTTAATAAGGGATTAAGATGATTTTTAAGTAGCATAATAGGGCTGTAAGTACACTTAAAAATAAAGGTATGTTTGCTTTTCAGTGAAATTTAGGTTAGGAAAATGACTAGAACTTTTTTTCAAAAATGTTGATACTGAAATGTGTATATTGTGCAACAACAACAAGAAAATGAAAAAAACCACTAATTTTATTCTTTGCAATGATAGAACACACCTTCAGGCTCATTTCGAATGCTTCCATTATTGAATAGGACCTCCGCCTTTTCGTGAAATGCCACTTAAGTAAACTCATGTTTTGCACAAGAAAAAAAATGCTTGTCGTAGTTTATTCAAATTTTATTCAAACAAAATTATATTATATAAATTTCAATTTTTTTTTTTTAAATCCTCATACTTTCAGCAACATATCTGCGAATTTTTGGAAACATTGAAAGATTTCTGCACCCGTCACAATTTACTGAAGAGATACGTATACATGCAGATTAGGCTTAGCGGTTGACAGAAAATGCAATTTTTTGAAAAGTTTGACGGCCTGTAAAACAAAAACCAGATCACATATGGGCAAAAGAATTCATATGGTTACTTACCACCATAAAAATATTAAATACACCAAGTTTTATCAAAATCTGAGGACATGGGTTACAAAATCCCGTTTTCCTGGGTGATTTGACATGGATTGACCCACCAGCTATTAAAGTAACATAATTTCACATTTGCACAGCATTTTCTTGAGCTTAAATTAGCCAGTGGTCTTGTACATTTAATCAATTAAACATATTAACTAGACAATTGCATTACCCAAAATTTCACTACGCTACAGTAATTTTTTCTTGGTGTTGGTATATTTTTTCCGCCCGTGTATTTTACGTTTATTACGCTTATCCCTTTCAATAACACGAGAGTACTTTTAGGTATTAAAATCATTATTATTGCTTGATCCTTCCATATTATGCGTACTGGAAACATTACTGCAGGATCTCATCTGATATATAGCTCCAACAATGAAAGTTAAAAGGGTACATCTACTACTTAAAAAGTATTTTTAAGACTATGTGAATTCTATTAAACATATTTATTGATTTATGTATTTTACTTTTCAGGTGAAACACCCCAAACTAAAAAGAAGGAAGCACAGAAAGAAGGAAGAAAGAATAAAACTAATGTTTAAAAAAAATAATTTTAAAAATTTAATATTGAATAAATAAAATGTATGAAAAAATATATGCGTCTTTTGTTATAAGTGTATAAATATTTTTCATGTGTTGTATCAAGGCTTCACTAGAAGCGTCTTATACAGGCTGTATCATTACTCAAAACATCAATGGTAAAGATTTGCCCGCTAGAGAGCGCTGAACAGGGACCACCCAAATGTTTGTTTACATTTATTAGCATACTAGCAAAAATACCCGGCGCTGCCTGGGTCAGTAATAATTTTGAGAAACAATTTATACTTACCTTTGGGTTTTTTCCGGAACTGAAAGAAATCAAAACACACCGCTTTGACGATTTTTAAAATGTCGCCAAATTTGCGGTAACTGTTTTGTTGTACCTAGGATAATTTTGCTCCCCTCCCTACTTTAATACAGTATTATCTACTTATATTAAAAACTGAGTATCTTTCTCACTATCTTTCTTTCTAACTATCTTTCTTTCTATCTTTCTATGTCACGCTTCTTTCTCCTGAACGCCAATGAACTGAAAGTCGAACCAGGTACCGATAGATAGGTAATTTTTCAAGCTTCTTTAGTTTCAATTGATATAATTATACGATTTTAATTAGCGAAGATATCAATTAATAAGTAGTCAAATTTAAAGCGATTAAGCCTAATAAATGATTAAATATGAAATCCATTCTTGCAAACCGTCGTTGCTATGAAACGGTGATAACAATGATAATGAGAATTTTGAATGAAGGCTTAACTAAATCAAACACGAAACTCATAAGCGGACCACTTACGTAGAATTTTTATCGCTAGCTACTAGGGCTGCGACATCGATGTCGATGTTTTGGAAACATCGATGTTTTTGATGAAACATCGATGTTTTTACCATCGATGTTTGAGGGTCGATATTTTCCCAACATCGATGTTTTGGGTTCGATGTTTTTTTCGATGTTGATGTTTTATAATCTAGCAGAAATATCTTGATAAAAATATGCGATGTGCAGATGTATTAAGAAGTTTTCATCCTTAATCAGAAGCTTAAGTATTAATCTCATCAGAAAACATTTTCTATGATTATTATCGATGTTTTGCTCTCGATGTTTCTAAAACATTTCTAATTTGCTTTTGCCATTTTTTTTAATTTTATTTATTTAATTATTATTCCTTATGTGAATGTTTTATATTTCAGCAAAAAAAAAATCATCAAGATATGCGGCCAAAAGTTATATCGTTAATCAGCCGTTACACTATCAATCTCGTTAGAAGACGTTTTTGATAGTTACCATTGATGTTTTAAGGTCGATGTCTTTTAATGGTTATGTTTCGCGTTCGATGTTTTTCTTTCTTTCGATGTCTGTTTTACACTTCAGTAAAAAGCAATAAAAATTTGCAATAAAAAAAATTCGTCGTTAACAGTTGTAATATCTATCGTATTGAAATAGTTTTTTTTTTTTTAAATTACTACCGATGATTTATGGTCAACGATTTTTAAACATTGTTGTTTTTGTTTTGCTGTAGAAATTCTTTTCGATAACGGTGTTTTACACTTCAACAAAAAAAATTCCTTAAAATATGCGATGAATAAAAGTTATACAGTTAATCAACAGTTGCAGTATCTATCTCACTAAAAAAGTTTTCTGTAATTGACATCGATATCATACGGTTGATGTTTTTCAGGAGACAAAAGATAAATCTAATTGAGTGATATAAAGAGGCGCAATGCATTGGAGAGTTACTGTATTACTGTACATTTAAATGTGAAAGTAATTTTTATAAAAAAAAGATCGATGTTTTGAAACATCGATGTTTGAGAACATCGATGTTTTTTGGTCGATGTATCAATACCATCGATGTCTTAATTTCGAAACATCGATGTTTTGCCTTCGATGTCGCACCCCTACTAGCTACTGGTAATATTTTGAAACATTTATTTGTTGAAGAGCCATCTACTTATATTAAAAACTGAGTATCTATGTCTGCTTTTTTTCTTTGAGCGACCTGAACTTACTGAAACTTTCCTCACCATCTTGAAGACGTGAAGCATCTCAATAATTCGAATGATTTTTTTATATAGGATAAAAGTAAAGGCGTGAAGCGCCTGTAAGCGAGCCGCCTTGGCGGGGAGTAGTTTCTTTAAATTTTTTTCTCACTACTTTCAGGGCACGAAGTGCCCGTGCAACGCTGGGCCACATGCGTGGTATGTCTTGAAATCGAATGAACATTAAATTATATCAAATAATATAATTTCAGAATGAGGTAAAAGTTAGAGAGGGGGGACGTTATGCATCAGCATGCCGCAGGAAGCTAATCTAGCTGCCCTGGCAGCTAGTCTACTTATATTAAAAACTGAATATCTTTCTAACTATCTTTCTTTCTATCTTTCTATGTCACGCTTCTTTCTCCTGAACGCCAATGAACTGAAAGTCGAACCAGGTACCGATAGATAGGTAATTTTTCAGGCTTCATTAGTTTCAATTTATATAATTATACGATTTTAATTAGCGAAGATATCAATTAATAAGTAGTCAAGTTTAAAGCGATTAAGCCTAATAAATGATTAAATATGAAATCCATTCTTGCAAACCGTGGTTGCTATGAAACAGTGATAATAATGAAAATGAGAATTTTGAATAAAGGCTTAACTAAATCAAACACGAAACTCATAAGCGGGCCACTTACATAGTATTTTTATCGCTAGCTACTTGTAATATTTTGAAACATTTATTTGTTGAAAAGCCATCTACTTATATTAAAAACTGAGTATCTATGTCTGCTTTTTTCCTTTGAGCGAGCTGAACTTACTGAAACTTTCCTCACCATCTTGAAGACGCGAAGCATCTCAATAATTCGAATGATTTTTTTATATAGGAAAAAAGTAAAGGCGTGAAGCGCCTGCTAGCGAGCCGCCTTGGCGGGGAGTAGTTTCTTGACATTTTCCTCACTACTTTCAGCGCACGAAGTGCCCGTGCAACGCCGGGCCACATGCGTGGTATGTCTTGAAATCGAATGAACATTAAATTATATCAAACTAGCTGCCAGGGCAGCTAGATTAGCTTCCTGCGGCATGTTGATGCATAACGTCCCCCCTCTCTAACTTTTACCTCATTCTGAAGTTTTATTTGATATAATTTAATGTTCATTCGATTTCAAGACGTACCACGAACGTGGCCCGGCGTTGCACGGGCACTTCGTGCCCTGAAAGTAGTGAGGAAAATGTCAAGAAACTACTCCCCGCCAAGGCGGCTCGCTAACAGGCGCTTCACGCCTTTACTTTTTTCCTGTATAAAAAAAATCATTCGAATTATTGAGATGCTTCGCGCCTTCAAGATGGTGAGGAAAGTTTCAGTAAGTTCAGCTCAGGCGCGGATCCAGAGTGGGGTCATGGGGATCATGACCCCCCCCCCTTAACCGACCAAATATAGCAAAAAATTGCATTTTTGGGACTTATTTTACGAAAAAACTGCCAAACCACCCCATTTTTGCACAAAAATTGCACTTTGACCCCCCCTTTCCGAAAATGACCCCCTCCTTAACCAGAAGCTGGATCCGCCCTTGGTTCAGCTCGCTCAAAGGAGAAAAAGCAGACATTGATACTCAGTTTTTAATATAAGTAGATGGCTCTTCAACAAATGAATGTTTCAAAATATTACAAGTAGCTAGCGATAAAAATACTATGTAAGTCGCCCGCTTATGAGTTTCGTGTTTGATTTAGTTAAGCCTTCATTCAAAATTCTCATTTTCATTTTTATTATTGTTTCATGGCATGGCAACCACGTTTTGCAATGCAAGAATGGATTTCATATTTAATCATTTATTAGGCTTAATCGCTTTAAACTTGACTACTTATTAATTGATATCTTCGCTAATTAAAATCGTATAATTATATAGATTGAAACTAATGAAGCTTGAAAAATTACCTATCTATCGGTACCTGGTTCGACTTTCAGTTCATTGGCGTTCAGGAGAAAGAAGCGTGACATAGAAAGATAGTTAGAAAGAAAGATAGTTAGAAAGAAAGATAGTTAGAAAGAAAGATAGTTAGAAAGATAGTTAGAAAGATACTCAGTTTTTAATATAAGTAGATAATATAACTTCAGAATGAGGTAAAAGTTAGAGAAGGGGGACGTTATGCATCAACATGCCGCAGGAAGCTAATCTAGCTGCCCTGGCAGCTAGTTATGTCACTAATTTTTGTCACAGAGAAATAGTCATCAAATGCTGAGATAGTATTGCTGACCATAAAATGATGCTAAAAGTTTTTGTCCTAAATGATTTCGAAATTAATGGAAACATTTGACAATCATTTATGCAAAAACGCAAATTAATGGTAATTTTAGTCTTGTTTAAGAGCTTTATTAATTTAGTATGCGGATTACTTTACGTTTTGACATAATCTTAAAAAGGTCAAACTTATGGAATCGGCCAACAAAAGAAAAAAAACTGAACTTTTTAAAATGTGAGAGTATACTATCGATGATTAAGATTTTGCCGCAGTCGATAAATATCAGACAATAATCGTTTTATTTTGGTTACGTCATGAAAGAAGTAAAGTACTATTATGTAGTGTTTGTCACAAAAAGAAAAACTGATGTCAGTTGAAAAAATCGCCGAGAATCTCAGTTATTAAAATCTTTTTGCAACAAATTTGGCAAAATTCCAGTTCAATTGGATACGAAGTAACTGCCCAATTTTAAGTACCCCGAAAAAGGGAGCGTTTCTAATGTGTATGTTAAGGCCCCTATATAGCGGCTCTAGTGTATGTAAAAGCCCGAATATTTACCATGAAGCTGAAAAAAAATTACTTTTTGATTTGACTTCAGAAAAGCCTTGAAAATTTAATGCGAAAAGTGGAAATGATACATGCAATTCTAGCTATCGACAGGGAGTTGAGATGATGCACTAAATACTGAATTAGTTTGTTGGAAGCCTTCGCGGATTTGTGCGAAAAATGTACCTTAAATTGGAATGAAAAAGCGCTACCAATCTAACTTTTTCGAATATCGTTATAAATTATAGCCTATGTGTTATTCTGATGTATAAGCTATATTATGGTAAAAGTTTCATTAAAATCCATTCAGTAGTTTTTGCGTGAAAGTGGAACAAACATACATCCATCCATCCATACAAACTTTCGCATGTACACTGCTCGACATTGAAAATGCAACACCAAGAAGGAGTGGTCAGAAATTGATGAAATTTGGTAAGAAGAACGAGACAGCATGGAACAATAAGTGATATTTATTTCAAAATAAATAAGCAAAATTTAGAGCGAGGACGGCGTCGGCTCAGTAAGAAGTAGGACCACCGCGGACAGCGATGCACGAAGAAACACGTCTAGGCATGGAGTCAATAAGCCTGCGGATGGTGTCCTGAGGGATGGCACTCCATTCCTTTTCAACCATTTGCCACACTTCGTCCTCTGAACGAGGCAGTGGCAGGTTCTGCAAACGGCGTCCAATCACGTCCCACACATGTTCGATTGGTGACAAGTCAGGAGAGTATGGTGGCCAGAAAAGCATCTGTACACCTCGTAGAGCATGTTGGCTGATTCGAGCACTGTGAGGCCGGGCGTTATCCTGTTGAAAAATTGCATTTGGCAGACCCTGAAGGTAGGGGATTACCACCGGTCGCAGTACATTATCTACATATCGTTGGGCCGTCATAGTGCCCCGAATACGAACTAGAGGTGATACGGAATTGTATGCAATAGCGCCCCAAACCATTATGCCACGTTGTTGCGCTGTGGGGCGTTCCACAGTTACTGCCGGATTCGATCTTTCTCCACGTCGACGCCACACACGTATGCGATGACTATCGCTGGACAAACAGAAGCGGGATTCATCTGAGAACACTACGGTTTGCCATTCTGCCATCCACGTCGCTCTGGTCCGGCACCATTCCAAACGTTGGAGTCTGTGCTGTGAGGTCAATGGCAGTCTTCTTAGCGGGCGCCGTGATTGCAGGCCACGTGCAACCAGTCGACGGGAAATGGTTCTGGTCGACACAGGAACATCCAGGGTACCTTGCACGTGCTGCAGAATCGACGTACAAGTGACTTGCGGGTCCGCCACAGCTTGTCGGTGAATCCGTCGATCCAAGCGGTCTGACGTCACTCTGGCTGCACCTGCACCCCTCAATGTGGCTACATTTCCTCTTTCCAACCATCTCCGACACAGCCGATGCACAGTGCTTGCATCCATGTGGGTATCAGCTGCAATTTGACGTATGGATCAACCTCCCCTTCTCAGTCCGATCACCATACCCCTTGTAAAGTCGTCTATATGCTGGAAGTGTCTTCGTTGAGGACGGCGTGGCATTTTCTAATATCACACGTATCCTTCGAGACAAAAACAAAATTTCTCCGATAATTAGTCTGGCAGAAAAACCAACATGAACATAGCCCACTTTTCAACTTCATTCTCTTATATCTTACTTCACGTGCGTCGGAGAGCAGCGCATTTCATATCATTTGCATAACTCAGTGACGTGCGTCTACGGTAAAATTTGCATGAATTTCTGACCACTCCTTCTTGGTGTTGCATTTTCAATGTCGAGCAGTGTATAATAGTAGTAAGATTGTTTCTGCTGTGAAAAGTGATGTTTATCCTATCTTTAAGGATTAAAAAATATTGATATAGTTAACTGAAGTGGAGTACAGAATGAATTGATGCCGAAGGCCTTATTAGTACTGCTTTTTAGGGGAAATAAATTCCCTTTTCAGGTAAAGTTGGTCGCAACTCATGATTCAGTCATACGACATTCATTCATTGTTTACTTTCTTCGAATCTCCATATATTATTTCTCTAAGCCGAATCCTATACCCGGTCGAAACTCGCTCATTTCTTTATCGAATTGCATGAAAATTTATGATTTTGAAGCTTATCCCGCGGGCTATTGACGAAAATTAGACCCACCCTCTAAAAAGTGTCGGTTCGTTTTTTATTCGAACTTCAATTTTTGGGCACAAAATTGACTCTATCTAGCGAAATAATTGTCGTGTCGTCTCCATTTTGATTTCATTCGAAAGATTAAAAAAAATAGTTCTTTAGAACGTTTTTCCGCTAGCGCCGCGTAACGAGAATCTCGAAAATCCACGTTTAAGCGACTTATAAGCGATTGAAGTTTGAAAAAGTTAAATTTTTTGCTCAACTGTTAAAATCGTTACCATTGTTGTTCAAATCAATTTTAAATGCGACATTTCAAGCCAAGGCTTAGCTCGGTAAACCTTAATTGTAACTTAATAAAAAATAACAACTCTGTATACTGATGTGTTCAATTCTGTACCTTGGTGCAAGAACAACCAATGTCAAAAATTTGATGTTTTTGGTTTTTTTATCGTAATGGGGGCAGAAAGGTATCCTCTGTTTTATACCAAGACAACCAATGTTTTAAAATAAACTGCCTTAGCAGGGGAGCGAAACTAAGACACCAAATCTAACACATCCAATCGAGGACTGAAATCTTTGAACCTGAATAACTCGATTTTAAGTTTAGAGTTTTTTTTTTTTTTTTGTGCGGAATTCCGCACGGGTCACCTAGTTAGCAACATATAGCAGTGGCGTTCAATTTTGACATCTCTGCATTAATAAAATATACGCTTAAATTCGCAGCCGATAAATAAAAATGTAGCAATGAAATAATATTCTTCTATTTACTATTTTGTTTCATTATTGTTGCTCACACGATCTTAATTGCTACACAAAAGCTCAGATGCTCATTTTGATAGCGTTGACCCATCAGAGCGATAAATGGCGAATCTACTCGTAGAGACATTTATTAATTTCTTTAGTAACAACGAAATGAGCATATATAATCGCATGGTACTAAAGAGCAATACAAGTACGAAAAAAATAAACAAAACTACAACATTACGACGACCAACTGCAAAATTTTTTTTTCATTTACACAACATTAAAAGGTAATGTTCTTTTTATGTTAAACTAGCTGCGTGGCCCGGCGTTGCACGGGCTTTAATGTAGTGAAGGCAGTTTGAGAAAACTACTCGCCGCCAAGGTGCCTCACCTTTAAAGTAGTGAGGAAAGTTTAAACAACCTACTCGCCGCCAAGGCGGCTTGCCTTAAAAATACCAAGAAAAATTTTAACATACTCCCCTCTAAAGCGGCTCGCTAAAGAGCTTTCCTGCATCAAAAAGTCAATCGAATTATTTACACATAAAAAAACCTAGCTGCGTGGCCTGGCGTTGCACGGGCTACCTAGTCCGTGGAATTAGTGAAAAAATATTTCACTTCCGGATACCAGTTTGAAATTTTATGTGTGGCTTATATTCACATAGGAGGACAAAAAAACACCGGGAGACACTTGATCGGAGGTCAAGGTCATTCTGTGATGACGTCATAAAAATGGCCGCTTTTACAGGTAAATACGTTCATTTAACTGCTTAAAACTCCCATCATAGATTCAAATATATCATCTGAAAACTCTTTAAAAGAGCTATTTAGAAATATTTAATTTTTCTTTTTGATGTCAAGGTCTCACCTGTAATGACGTCATCAAAATGGCCGCTTTTACAGGTAAATACGTTTGTTTAACTCCCCCTAAAACTCCACCATAGATTGAAATATTGCAAAACTCAAATATATCATCTGAAAGCGCTTTAAAAGAGCTATTTAGAAAGGTTTAATTTTTTTTCTGAGGTCAAGGGCCCACCTGTGATGACGTCATCAAAATGGCCGCTTTTATAGGTAAATACGTTTGTTTAACTCCCCCTAAAACTCCATCACAGATTGAAATATTGCAAAACTCAAATATATCATCTGAACGCTCTTTAAAAGAGCTATTTAGAAAGGTTTAATTTTTTTTCTGAGGTCAAGGGCCCACCTGTGATGACGTCATCAAAATGGCCGCTTTTACAGGTAAATATATTTGTTTAACTCCCCCTAAAACTCCATCATAGATTTAAATATTTCAAAACTCAACTATATCATCTGAAAGCGCTTTAAAAGATCTATTTTGAAAATATTTAATTTTTCTTACTGAGGTCAAGGGCCCACCTGTGATTACGTCATCAAAATGGCCGCTTTTACAGGTAAATACGTTCGTTTACCTGCTTAAAACTCCATCATAGATTGATATATTGCAAAACTCAAATATATCATCTGAAAGCTCTTTAAAAGAGCTATTTAGAAAGATTTAATTTTTTTTCTGAGGTCAAGATCCCACCTGTAATGACGTCATCAAAATGGCCGCTTTTACAGGAAAATACGTTTGTTTAACTTAGTCGTTTGTTAGTCGAATCAATTCTGGGGTTAAAAATATCGCTCTATCCAATGGCGTAAAAATCAAAACTGTGGAATATTTAGTTTATTTTTTATTGATGGTTTTAATGAACCAAGTATTGCAAGAAATCGGGTGAAGTCTTGCAATAGGCAAGTTTAAAAATTGAATAACTCGTGCTGTGTTTAAGTTAGAGAATCGGAACAAACTGCATAGGACGGACATAATTTTTCTGCTTCCAACGATGTATAATATTAATATGTGCAAGTAATTTTTAACCCCAGTATTCGGCGATTTATGTGAAAATTGCCTTGAATTTGAATAAAAAAAGAATCGCTTGTCGAATCTTTTCTAACTATAGCCTAAAGCCTTCCTGGATAAATGGACTATTCAACACAAAAAGAATTTTTCAAATCGAACCAGTAGTTCCTGAGATTAGCGCGTTCAAACAAACAAACTCTACAGCTTTATATTATTATGGTTTATAATATAAAGCTGTAGAGTCTGTTATTATTACAGCTTTATATTATGGCAAATTTGCATGAACCTGCTACTAAAGGAAATTTGCCAAAAGCGCAGTATCAGGTTTGTGGATGTGTGGAGTCATTGCAAGCGTGATTGGATTGCTAGGGATGGCCTGCATCTGAGCTCTACAGGGGTCAAAATGGTTAGTGGTTTGGTTTTGGAGTCTTCTGAGTCAAAAAACTAAGATTGAAAGGGGGGCTGGGTTTAAGGAGCAGGTTGCGAAAGGACACAAACTATTTGGGTTTTATTAGAAATAGGGAGGCTAATAAGAGCAGTCATTTTAACAATTTCGATTCAAGAAATCGCAAGGGGTTGAATAAAAGAAAGTTGGGCATGCTTAAGGTTTTTTATACCAATGCTCGCAGTATTAGGAATAAGATGGAAGAATTAAAAAGCATAATTATAGATGAGAAGTTGGATATTATTGGAGTTACCGAAACATGGGCTACCAAAAATGATGATGATTTATTGTGTATTGCTGGGTATAATTTGTTTAGACAAGATAGAGCAGGTAAAAGAGGTGGTGGGGTTTTGTTTTATGTTAGGGATACTTTAACTTGCAATGAATTGCCAATAAATGACAAACCAATTAATATTGATATGGTTTGGCTAGAATTGATTAGCAGCACAGGCAAAAAATTACGTTTGGGAAACATTTATAGGCCACCTAATTTAAACCAAGGTCAAGATGAACAGATGTATCGTATTATTAAAGACATGTCCAGGAAAGGACCGGTAATTTTAATGGGGGATTTCAATTTCCCGGGCATTGATTGGAATAATTTTTACCCCAAAAATAGTAGTGAAGAGGAATTTCTGAGAGTAATTGGTGACTGCTTTTTAGATCAAGTTGTATCACAGGGAACACGACAGGATGCTATTTTGGATCTAGTTTTCTGCAACGTTGTAGGTTCTGTTCAAGCATTATGTGTAGGGGAGCATATTGGAGATAGTGACCATAACAATATTAGGTTTGGAATTAGCTTTGATGTGCACAAAGATAAAAATTTTAGGTTTGTACCTAATTTCAGAAACACTGATTTTGTGGCACTGAGGCAGAGTTTGAAAGCAGTTTTTTCATCAGGATTGGACAACAGTGATGTAAATCTACAGTGGACAGAGTTTAAGGAAAAATTAGAAAAAACAGTTAGAGATCACGTTCCTTTTAGGAGAAAAGGGGTTAACACTAAAATTTGGCCCATGTGGTTCACCAGGGAAACTAAGGATGCTTTAAACCGCAAGCAAGCTGCTTTTCATCGGTTCAAAGAAACTGGTCACTGCACAGATAGGCTGCAGTATTGTGAGGCAAGGCGTAATTTTAAGTATTTGGTACGTATTCAGAAAAGTGAATTGGAACAAAGGCTAGCAAATAACATTGACAGGAATCCAAAGGGGTTTTTTGCTTACGCTAATTCTGGGAAAGTTAGAAATAGCCAAATTGGGCCACTGATTGATGAGCATGGAAATTTAATTCAGAATGATAGGGATATTGCTAATGTTCTAAATGACTTTTTTTCCAGTGTTTTTAACGATAACTGTATCTCAACAGTTGACACAAGTAAGACACAAGCTACTCTACAGCTTGAGGATTTTGTTTTTTCTAGGGAGGACGTTTTACTTCATTTGAAAAAAATTAAAACAACTAAAGCTCCGGGACCAGATAATATTTATCCAAAAATTCTAGTTGAATGTGCTGAGGAATTAGTAGATACTATTGTAAAAATTTTCAATGCTTCGTATAACTCAGGGACAGTGCCAGAGGACTGGAAACTGGCCAACATTACGCCACTCTTCAAGAAAGGGTCTAGAGGTAATGCAGGAAATTATAGACCTGTCAGTCTTACTTCGGTGGTTTGCAAAATTTTTGAAACTTTATTTAAAATTAAGATTATGAATTTCTTAGAAAATAATGGTCTGTTGACTAGTTTGCAGTATGGTTTCAGGAAAGGTAAATCGTGTGCTACAAATTTATTACATTTTTATGACAAGGTCACCATGGCTTTAGATAACAAAAAGTGTGTAGATGTGGTTTACATTGATTTTCAAAAAGCTTTCGATAAGGTACCGCATGTTGCACTACTCAGTAAATTAGCTGATATAGGAATTGGAGGTAAAATTTTAGTTTGGGTTAGGAATTGGCTGACAGGAAGGAAGCAAAGAGTAGTTGTAAGGGGTAATCATTCTAAATGGAGTGAGGTTTTAAGTGGGGTTCCCCAAGGATCAGTTTTAGGTCCACTTTTGTTTATTATTTTTATGAATGATATTCATGAAAATGTTTCTGGAAACATGAATTGTTTTGCTGATGATGTCAAAGTTATGGGGGTTGTAGAAAATGATGAACAAGTAAATCAGCTGCAAGAGGATTTGGATCATATTACTAAGTGGGCAGACAAATGGGGCATGGCAGTAAATGTTGGGAAATGTCAAGTGCTGCATTTAGGTCATGGGAATAAGCATACAAGCTATTATTTACAGGGTTCAGTCATTAGTAAGGCAGAAAATGTTATGGATCTAGGTGTCTTAATAAATCAAGACTTCAAGTTTAGTCAACAGTGCAGCATAGCTAGTAACAAAGCCAATAGGATGCTTGGGTTTATAAATAGATCTATTTCAAACAAATCTAAGAAGGTTCTTCTGCCTTTATATAGAAGTTTGGTAAGACCTCATTTAGAGTATGCTGTTCAGTTTTGGTCTCCTTATCTTAAGAAAGATATTAATTTATTGGAAAGGGTACAAAGGAGGGCTACAAGGTTAGTGAATGGACTTTCTAATTTAGACTATGATTCCAGACTTAGAATGCTTAATATGTATAGTCTTGAGCAAAGGAGAACCAGAGGGGACATAATTCAGTTGTTTAAATTTATCAAAATAAAAGATGTTACAGGGTTAAATTTTTGCACGGAAAGCAGGACAAGGGGTCATTGTTATAAGCTGTTTAAATCTCAGGCTAACCTGGAAATTCGGAAAAATTACTATTTTAGCAGAGTAGTGGGAACTTGGAATAGTTTACCAGAAGAGGCGGTAAGGAGCAAGGGAGTAGATAGTTTTAAGAGGGCCATTGATCTTCATTGGGGTCTATAATTTGACTAGGATCAGCCCAGTTGGGCCCAGAGCCTGTTGCTGGTTGTCACATTTGTATTTGTATTTGTATTTGTATTAGTAAAGATTTCACACATTGATAATATTTCGATAATTGGGAATCTGCTGTGGTTGCCAAATTTTTGGCGATAATTACTTTATTTTGTTGCTCTTTAGTTTATGTTTGCGAAGGAAGTATTTCCCTCGCTCATAAATTGGCCACAAAGATTTAACGCCAATAGGGAAAGATAACCAGACTTCCAATCACCGAAACCTTCCCTTTTTTGTTTCCAATTTCACACATACGTTTAATACTTGAAAGTAAAATAATGGGCCAACTGAAAAAAAAGCTGCGAAATAATGTGAGAATTCTTATTAAAAAACGCGCCAAATCAACTTTAAAAGCTCCATTAGCATGTAACATAATAAGTTTAATAAATATATCGAGCCATTATTATCATTGAAATTTAAATTAAAATGCAAAATAAGAGAAAAGAAGCAACCACATGAAGACGATGCAAGCTTAAAATTTTAATCTTCGCTTAGGTGGTAAGAAAATACATCGCCAAGTTAAAAAACGTATACCTATAACTGAAACGTACATACAGGCCCGCCGTAAGCGGGCGTGCGAGGCGTGCACTAGGGTGGGGCGAAAAATGAAAAGTTTTTCAGATCAACTTCTAATAGTTACCAAAAGTTGTCTTTGGTGATAGTTAGCTTTTGTGCAAAATTTGAGAAAAATCGGTTAATATCTTCAGGGGGCGCTGCGGTCGTAAAGTTTTATCATAGTGTAACGAGTCCGTAGCACCTTCAACTTTCTTTAAATGAGCATTAAAATCTTGAGGAAGTAACTATAAATTTATTTACAAGTATGTACACTATTTACAATAAGAGCAGGAAACAATTGCTAAACATCCAGCAATTAGGCAGCAAACAGTACACT